>JANTFA010152194.1:0-10002 GCA_026413405.1 Phytosciara flavipes
TGTGTGATATTTATTTATAGAAAATCGATTTATCAATAAAACCTGTTTTCATTTTAGGAAAATTAAAGAACATTTTCCCAAAGCAAAACTTTTATTTCTTCGATATTTGTACATATCATTTTCATGGCATTGTGTGGCTGTGTGTGTGCAGGTCTGTATCGACTTAGTATAGCATAGCACCAGCTTCGCTCGCGCGTATGCTCCGTGGGCTTTCGACTTCTGTTTGTTTACATAAGTTTTTTATTTGATTTTTTTGCCTCAATTCCTAGAGGCATTTTTATTCTTTTATTTAAACATAAATGTTAGGTAAACATCTTATTAAGCGGTGAATAATTACATACTTAGCAAATTGAATCTCATTTTTTGTTTGTGTTCATTAGTTTGGTGGTTTCTTCTTCTTTTTTTTGTGTTTTTTCCCAACCAGAAGTAAACACAAATACTCGTGACGCAATGATACGGAAAAATAATTTTCTGGATGTTTTCTTCACTTATATTTTTTAAGTTAATTTATTCGATTTTCGACTGTGATTTTTCTTCTTCTTTTTTTTCCATCGATAAAAAGTTGTACGAGAAACTGTTGATATTATCAGAAAGTATCTTATGCGTCATTAACATTGGCATACGTTAATTAATTTAATAAATTGTTTGAAACAAAAATAATTGTTTACGTTGCTGAAGAATAGAGAGGCACTGTTTAGAATAATTGTTGGTTAAGAGTCCGGGTCGGGAACAAGCGTCTTAATTACATAAAAACGACTCGTTGAAAATGTCCTCGATCCTCCACCTCATCGACATCGATCCAAATGTCATATTCTACTTTCAACCTAACAGTTACAAGTTCGAAAACCTATTGGCCGTTTTTCGTCTTGATTCCAAATCACCCGCGAAATGGTTTCTAGGGCGTCAGGATCCTGAGTTAAATGGGAGGTACATTAGTGTGAGCGAGACAAATCTATATGACATCGGTTTTCTCGCTCACACTTAACTTAAAACACGAATAGCTCCGAATACCGACGCCCTAGAAACCATTACTTGATTGATTTGGAATCAGGACTAAAAACGACCCATAAGTTTTCGAACTCGTAACTGTTAGGTACGAGGTGTCAAAGAATTCTTTGTGAATCCGGCTCGTCACCGTTTTACTTTGACATGTTGGAGGGAAGAATAACCTTGCTCATACTTTGCCAAAGTAGCCTCTCGTTCATCTTTTCACATTCAACAACTCATGCTAAATTCTGGCTTGGATTCGTTACACAAAGCGATTATTTTCTGATTTAGTTCATTCATTTCGCTTGGATGTTTTTCAACACTTCCTTCATCGCCTTCTTGCAGTTTTTCTCACCATCTCTCTCAGAATGCTTAAACGATTGTTTGGGGTGTCTTTTTATGGATTTCTTTAAGATTGGCCCATGTATCTGCAGCAGATAAGCAATTTTGGTGTCCTCTCTGCGCCAATCGTTAGTTTATCGGAACCGGTCCTTCTTCATCTATTACATCTCTTCGTTTTATTCCACCAAAATTTAGTCTCGAGCTAGTACTGGGCCCATAACCTGTTGGTTATTCTAGTTTCAGGTAGAAAATCGGATTGAGAAAAAGCGTCTTCATTACATGAACGACTTATTGAGCATACTTCACAGCATACTCAAACTAAATCAAACTTAGCAAACACTCATGGGGTATTGCTTGAATTTAGATATTTTTGACAGCTAGTATCTGGTAGAAAATACTCGGCTGTAAAGATTTGATACATTTCCCCTATCCATCGCGCATTCGATTCGAATCCTACACCTTCATTCACATATCACAACCGAAGTGTTAGCATAGACTGTGACGTCATTGGTTTTTTGAAGGACATAACAACACCGTGTCTCCTCTGCCTGCGTGTACACTGTACATATCTTTAAATTGCGGTCAATATAACATTAAATTCTTGTTTATAATGAAATGGGATACGATTGATTGGTCGAACAACCAATGTAAACGCAAAATGTTATTGAAGGAAAGTAAGTTTGAAATATCAAATTTTCGTTTCTATTTCTACTTTCGTTGAGTCAGGTTGAGCATTACTATTTATAGCCAACGTTTGTCTTTCACTAGAAATTTTTCCAATAAAAATTTCTCATTGAAGAAAAACTTTGTTGGAATTGTCTCGTTTTTCTTATTTTCATTCTTTTAATCGAACTGTTGTGACTAGACAACTACAGCATCAATTTATAGCATTACAATGGTTCACAGGAGTGTAATGCACACAGGTGTATACCGAGAAATTCTATTGCAGAGACAAAGTTCTAGCCAACATATTGCTCATAAATAAAGGTTTCATTGTTTCGAACTAAAGGCAAAATAATTTCGAGAAAACGTAGAAGGACAATGCACTCTCAGAAAAGAGATTTGAGAAAGAGATTCCTTAAGGATTTCTTAAAATCTTTAAAAAAAAGTCCCTGATGCTTCTTCTTTTCCTTTGCATTATTCTCTGCATAAACGACTAATTGACCTTAACAAAGCTGAACAGGATCCTGTGATCGTTCCGAAAGAGCTTGAACGTGAGATCACTAATAGTGGAATGACCCACTTGAATCCCCTTTACTCAGACACTCTGCAAAAATAGCGTACCCGTGTAACATTGCAACATTTTTCTCATCGTGAAAATGGACGTTGATGAACCAGTCATATCGCTCAATTGTTGACTTTGTCGCCGACGCGATGATATAAAAGATCATGTTCCAACTTTTTGACGCCACGGGACACACGACCCATTTTCATCTCTGCTGTTGTCAAATCTCCGTCAAACGTTTCATACAAAGTCCAGTATTTTGAACCGCCTTTAGATTTTGCTCTTGAGTTTTGTTGGCATATTTTTGCCGCACAAAACTTTTGAATTTTATCGGCATTTCAGCCAGTCCACGCTGATCTATGCCTTCGTCCTGATTTCCATTCTTGTTGGTTACCGAGCCAAGATATTTGATGCTGCTGCATTTTAGCATGACTTCTGCGCTAATCATTATGTCTGGCTATGGGGGTTGTGGATCAATAAAGGGCAGGAATATGAACCCAGTCGGTGATTCACTGACTTTTAACCCATGATTTTCAAGGATATCCGTCAACTTATCAGATACTTGTTGGAGCTTTGCTTCTTTCTCACTTGCTAATCGTCTACGGATAGCACGCTCAGTAAGAGCTGTTGCATTAATTCGGATGAGAGAACATTTAATGACAAATTTGAAGGGAGTGGGCCCTGGTGCACTCTGAGTAAAACAAAGAAAGCTTCCGAAAGAAAGAAAGTTCCAGCTGTGCATCTAATCTTAGTCGTTACATCCTTGTACATGTCCATTATGATATGATGAGGAAATATGCAGTCCCTGATCATTGACAAATTTTCCCCCAGACAACCGTCTCTTACTGATGACTATTCAATTTTGACTGTTCACATTAAATTCCAATCAAATTTTCCGAAGAAAAATGGCTTCATTCAAAAATCTAATCAATTTGACATTTTACATAAAGAAAAAAAGCCTCCGCGTAGGTAGACACAAGAATATTCGACGATTATGAAATTAATCAAATCGATTGACAATTAATCATTGAGCCATTGTCTTTCCTCTAAATATGTTTTACGAGTACGCACACACACCAAACTGGCAGCGATGTTATGAAAGCTAATTTCACGAAAGAATGGGCAATATTTCAAAAGCTCATTATTCATTCCAAATGTAAACTAGCAAATGGTACGAGTGTAGACTGAAAACTGAAATCAAATGTCTTGTTTTAGAAAATTTTCAATTGTTTTCATAACACCAACGTAATCAAAAATGTATAACATCCTACCGAAGACTGATGTTGAAAGCTGTTGATGGAAAAGTGAAGAATGATAACGGACGGAATAATATGAACAATGAGAATGAAATTCTTTTTTTTTGTGTAGCTATCGCATTCGTAATGATAACCCGAGTGAAAAAAGGGATCACAAAAGCCATAATCGGCCGAATTCAGATTTCTTAGTGAGAATTGTTATGCAACATTTTCCTCATGACTTCAGTGAAATGTCTAATTTTGTGAGAAATTTTTTCTACTCGGGACTTCCCTTAATTGAGAACAACTCGTCTCCAAATAGACATTACTCTTCGTACCCTAATTGTGTCAGTCAGCATAACGATGAAATTGTTTATTTTCAAATTAGGCTTGGCTGCGTCCTTATTCGAAAAGTTTGATATTTCGAAATTAGGCTAATTTCTTACATTTCGAATGACACGTTTGAACCCTGTCTAGCGTCATAGTGTTTCTTAAGAGGCATTGGATCTCTATTCACATTCACTTTATAGCAGAATTTCCGTTTTAATAGTCAGCCGAGGCAAAACGTGAATTTCATTACCATGTTTTATGACCATAAAAAAGTCGATAATTTTCGCTGAACGATGTCCTTTCGAAAGAATCTATAAAATTCGTCACACCTTCATTTCGCTCTAATGCCAACACGAATTTGACTCTTCTTTATTTTCCCATAAACTTGCTTCATCAAAGGTTGATGTGAAACGCTCATGCATTATACACTCTCGTAGACAGACATGTAAGCCGTCGCCACACCGTTTTCTGAAAGTCGTCGGTCCGAATAAGCCGAGGGGTGATGCACTTCTCAGGCTCATCGATTAAATGGACTAAATAGAGTGAGTCACCACTCGCAGTGAACTGTAAAATTGCGAGTTGCTCTATGATGTCACATACAAACTAGTTTTTTCACCAACACAACGAACTACTGTAGGACGGTGATGTTTGTCTATCTTTGGCTAAAACTTTTCCCAATTCTTTATAATTCAAAGAGACAAGGATTAATAGTCCCAGTCCATGGCCTAGATTGATCCTGTACGTCAAGGCCATGAACCTATTGAATCTTAAGATCGGAGCATCATCTTAAAGAAGCAAAGTTCTGCAATTTGAGACGGGAAAACAAGTGTCAAAAATGTTTCGATGCCAGAGTAGAAGCAGATGTTCCAACATCAAATAACAGTAGTGATGTCAACTTACCACCAGCCTGCGTCCTTGAGCTATTGATGAAAACGTTTACAAGCAAGCGGAAGCAGTCAATTCACTTCAGCCAAATGGGTTACTTGATACCAGGCTGTGATAGATTTTCTAATGAAAGAAGGTAGCCAGATGTCAATTCTGAAAGTATTGCCAATCAAAGTATTTGGTCTCTTCTTAACTTTGGTTTAGTTTGTTTTTTGAGAGGAGTCAACAAACTTGAAATAGGGAAGTGTTAAAATAGAAAGCTTTTTAGCCCGGCTCAGCCAACCAATGACACTAAGCCGTTTGAGCGTCGTCAATTTCACCGCCCGCCACCAGGCAATTTGTCTTCGGCGCACGTCGCTGACACTTTTTCGATCGGCTAACTTGTCAGCTTACACATTCCGATTTGATTACGGTCACAAAAACTGTCACTAAATTATACATAAAATGATATCGGATTCAGTTTTAACCTTCGTCCTACCTACTCAAGCCTCTCAGACTCACGCACACACACACAGACAATAATTGAATGAATGACTAAATTATCACTTCGTAAAATCGATCAAAAATGTAACTCTGTTTGTTTGTGGTTGATTAAAGGTACAATTTATTATTCAGAAAATGTACAATCACAAAAAAAGTAATCGAAAAAAATGTCAATGAAACCGATTTCGCAATGTAATTGTATTTAAATGAGAGGTATACGCAATGTGACTGGGTATAAACGTATATGGTGTAGCTCAGATTGCTTTTTTCGTTCGCAGAAATTACATTCAGTTCAGATTGAATGCAAACACGAAAACATTTAAATTATCCAAAATCGACGCAGACAAATAACACAGCGAACCGCAATTTCTAAACCAATAAATTTCGAAAATTGAATTTTCCTCACGTTCCATCCAAAATATCCATCCCAGCTAGTTATGACTACGACGACGACGGTTGTGACTATGTTTTCTTTTCTCTTTTTTTTTTGATGAATTTGTTTTTGCCAATGAACCATTTTCAGAGAAACCCGTCACGTATACACATTCGTGGAACACTATCAATTTGTTCACGTAAACTTTAACTGGCTTTCAGTAAATCCATATGTGTCCATGATTGGAACTTAGACGACATCATATTTTGTGGTTTTCTAAAATTCAATTATTTCATTGCAATCAAATAATATTGTGCAGTGCTGCTTCCACTCAAGCACTTGTCTTACCTTCCTTTAAAACTAAAAAGTCGTTGTTGTACGAACAAGTCATATGAGAATGTATCTTCCAGTATAGAAAACACACCATTGAAATTCATGAGACAGAAACTTTATCTAAAACTTACTCGTTCACTTCTCACACCATGCAAGATGAGAGCATCTCCTTGCGGCTGTTTACATAAAACATTCAGCGTTAATGTGGCTAAGTTCAAAATTTTAATCGGATAGCAGGTGACAAAGTCACATTTAATATGAAATATAAATATGTCCCAGTGTAGCAGTCTCGTATGGTTTCCTAATTAAGTGTAATTGATTTTATATAACCAGCCGGCAGGTAACATCGATTTACTTTTACATGCTAATTCTTTAATATGAATAATATTTAATTCACATTTATAGTAAGTGTGCTAATTGATTGCCCATTTGATGAATGTAAGTCTAACATAGTGCGGTTTTGCGACTTACAAGCGCTTGTTTCAATGTTTGTGCACATTCCAAATGAATTGAGGCTTATGTAGTCCGGGAGTCAGATGGAATTATGGAATGTGAAAGTGCATTGAATGTTTAATATATATGAACAGACGTAAAGCTAGATGTTAAAGGTGATACATGAAGTTATTTATGCACAGCATTTGACATACGAGGTCGTAGCATGCAGATTATAAGTACTCATTGTGTGATAAAGTAGTTGTTTATGGAACTGGTTGATCAAGCCTTTTTTACAAACCCTACATGTATCATTGAGGACAGCAGGTCCAGTGATACAATACACATTCGTACAACTGCGAACTTCAGATGCCTCTGTTGCAAAAAGAAAAAAACGTTGAATCTCGTCTCGGTGCAGAGTGCTTCATTCCGACCTGTAAAAACTTCGGCCTCTTTCCATCATTTCTGCTGGTTCTAGTTTGTTAAGGATATGTAGGAACGAATGCGATCGACTAATCATGTCATTTAATTCTGTGTGGCATATAAGTGTTGAGTGGCTTCCCAGCTCTGTTTGCGGTAAGTCGGCAGAGGAACCCACAAACAGCAAGCTGAATCACGATTCAATTTATCTGATGGCTTGCAGCAAACTAGATTGAACGAGGGCCGTAAGAGAAATCAATCAATGACGAAGAAGTTGACGATTGATTAATCCTAAGGTCTGTTTAAAAATGTTCTCACTAGGGTTAGACAAGAGCTCATAAAGCCCTTCAAACCTGCGTGATTGTTCGTGCACATCGTAGGCTGGTAAGATTTGTATGAATGAACGTGAACACGGTTTGAAGAGAGAGTGTCCCAGCTCTTATGTGAAGTCTGAGTCTTTGGCGTTGGCATCTCCGGGCTCTATTCAAGTCAGTTTATGTTACAACCTTTAGGAGATACAAATTCTGATTGCTATCCATAAAAGTTCCAATGTTTGAAGATTGAATCGAATGTAGCCAAGTATTGCAACGCCTTGAAACGAGCCAAGCCAATTTTCGTCGTAAACTTTGAATTCTTTGATACTGTGTTGAGACTCAACAGTTGAGTACTAATCAGAACCCGATCTTTTTGCAAGACCTTCAAAGAAGGTTCTTGAACATTTAAACGTTTAAACGTCTAAGAAAAGATGATAAATAAATGTCCTGAAGCCATCTAATTGCAAGACCACCATAATTAATGGGTAATTAGTGGCTTGTGTCCTTTGTTTGTAATCCAAATCAACATTCAGGATTCTTTTCAACAAATCTTTAATTTCGTCATCAAATTTTCATGCAAATGATTTCCTAACTAGATGAAGTAGTCTAGGAATTGCAGAAAACAATTTCGTAAAACACACAAACGTGTAACAACCACCTGCCAAAAGTAAACTTTTGAAATGGTTAGAGGGGTTGGTCGATAAATATCGGGTCTTGGTGTCAAGCGTTGGACGTTTGGTCAGGACAGTAGTTTTATTTGAAGAGTGGCTAAAAGCGGATATAAATATCCATTTCGTCGCTAGTGGGAAAAAGCAAAATTTTTAAAAATAAAGCAAAAAAGCCTCGAAGTGACTTATGAAAAAGTCCACTTTTCGCAGAGTCGTTACAAATTTCTAAGAGAACTCTTCTAAATAAACACAACAAAAGTTTCACCTTTCGCCACAGAGTTGTGAAAAGAAATATTTTCACACTTGTCGATAAATAATTGTCTGAAACATTAGAAGAGTTCATGTTCTGAAAATTGTGATCGTAACAGAATCTTTTCCGTCTACACTAAGTGAGAATAACGTCATTGTAATTACCGCGAATCCATGGGGGGATTTCCATAGTCTCAACGTCACATCACCAAGATACGAAATCTTTATACGCAGATTTGAACCACGATAGCATCACCACCGTCGTCACCACAAAGCAAACATCAAATTTCATCTTTCTTCGTACATACGTAAGGCAATAATTAGCTGGTACATGTAATAAAACCATCATACACACAACGGAACATTCTCCATGCAACACCAACACCAGTTGTCTAACATCAATATTGCCGCACTGTTTGCTTTCCAAAGCTGAGCTAATTTATCTTGATCCTCGTTTAAATCAGTTTAAACAAGCGAAAGACACGAATTTGTGTCTTGCGCGTAAATGCGATGAAATGAATAATGGCAACCACCTTGATTCACTCTTGATTACATGGCAATGGCAAACGTATGTGAAGATAATGATAATACTTAAGGGTAATGGCCTTCTAAAAACAGAGAACTATACCAACCTGTGCGTTGATGTCCTCATTTCGATAAACTTTACCTCCAATAATAATAAATTACCAAAACCTTTATGTCGATATGTTTTCCCCCTCCCCGCTAAAGGTATACTTTCCGTGACATTCATCGGTTCTTTTCTTTTGGTTGGTATATTTATATGCACCAAGAATTGATACTTCTAATCGCAATTATCCAGAAATAGACACTACTTCAATTTCTTTAATGCTCTTTTGGCATAACAGCTTAAGTATCGGAGCGATGACCATTAGTAATATGCCAGCTGTAACAACTTTTCTACAATAAAAATAGAGAATCAATATTGGTTCAGAGTTCTTTTTTGCGTAATTTTTTTTCCGTTTCATATTCGACAACACACTCACAAACCAACGTTTTTGTATACGATTTTGATTCGTCGAACAATAAATTTTTTCTTGTATGAAATTGAACTGAATATTTTCGGTTTATATACTTTAATTACGTAGACTTGAGTGGATATCGATTGGATGACGATTTTTTTCCTCTACTTTCCTTCATTCCACAATTGGCTTGGAATTATATTTTCAAATGGAATGTATGGAAAAAATGTTGTTAAAGTGATTCAGATTTCTGTGTGTTTTGTAATACATTTTCAACATAAAAGGAAATCATTGAAAAGCTTGTTTGATCTCATGTACAAGAACATAATATCTGAATCGAATGAGATATTCGTTCGTCTAAGGCATATCAAAGAATTATTGAATGATTTTGAATGAGAGAATGCTGCACGGATCAGACTTCAAACTCAAAACATATCGTAGGCGTTCGAGAAAATAATTTTTAGATTCGTACAAATTACGATGGTCTAATGCTTTCACTTCTATATGTTTGTGCTATGTCGAATTTGAATACATCCCAATCAAGCACAGAACGTCTATGGTTCCAAATTTTTATTTGGACGAGTTGTATACAGTTGTCTTCTTCTTCTTCTTCTTTTTCAACTTATTTATTTCCACTGCTGAATGTTGGCCTCTCCGGTTTTCTTCCGTTTCATTGCCACTTGTTGCCAGTTGTCTTCTAAGTTGTTTTCCTTTGGAAATTTTGTGATTCCACCGTTCTGGTGGCT
>JANTFA010152195.1:0-11069 GCA_026413405.1 Phytosciara flavipes
GCTTCGCTCTGGTTGGATTTTCCTATTTTAACCTCTCGGTTAACAAATAACTATTCTCTGTTTTCGCTAACTTTGACTATTCTTCCACGCGCTATTTGCAACCATTGAACATACCGTTGCTCTCCTATCTTTACACTCAAACTGAGATGAAAGTTTAACGATATGCGATTTAGACTATAAATCGATTTGTCTTCGTTGATGCCTGCACTCTTTTTGTTTGTTTTGTTCATTCATTTGTAGATTAATCAAAATGATTTTGACGGTCCAATTACAGATTGCCACGAATCATTTAAATGATAAAAAATTGAACCAAACAAACTGAGCCACTGCAAAAAACAGTCTGAATCTGACTCGCATACCTTTCTGATAGACTCAGTTTATAACAAAATTAAGTTCAAGTCTACAAAAAAATAGTCCACAAAATACATTCCGACATTCAAAAGTCAAGATCGGAAATTAATTCGAGTTGGCATAAGCACCAAAAACTGATCTTAATATACAAAAGGCTAACCTACATTCCTACATTACAACCATAACAAGTCGAAGTCAAGTCATAATTTTTGATTTGAAGAAATGAAACAGAGAAAAAAAAATTGACAAAAAAGAGTAATCTAATTGAGTGATTGTATTACATACCTGATGATGACCGGTACCATCGAACTGCGCGACGGTTCGCCATGATCATGACAAGACACGGTTAGCGCATAATAATCATGCTCTTCCCGATCCAATTGACTTTTAACGAACAGATAACCATCCGGAAATATACCAAATTTACCGTCGCTATTCCCCTCCGAAATGACATACGATATGCGACCGTTCTCATTCAAATCGGCATCGGATGCACCTAATGCAAAAAACCTTGCGTTAACCGCAGTCGATTCCAATAACGATGTTTCGTATGATGTATGATCGAATACGGGCGTGTGATCGTTAACATCGGCAACGGTGATGGTTAATGTATTTTTCGATGACAGTGGTGGCGTACCGCCATCTGTTGCTGTCAGTTCGATGTGTAGATTGGTGCCGGGTTCGGCGCGAATGGGACGATTCAGATATAGGACACCGGTGGCTTCATTGATGCGAAAATAGTCGTCCGGATTGTATGTGATGCTGTATGTAACGCGACTGTTGATGCCCGAATCTCTATCTCGTGCTCTAGATAAATAAATCTCTTGGCCCACAGCCGTATTCTCCGGTAAATGTATATCGTCACGATCCCGTGAGAATATCGGTGCATTGTCATTTAAATCCAAAATTGATACGTTCACAGTTGTCTTAGCATAAGCTAAACCCCTGCGAGCGACAACGGTCAATGTATACATAATCGTGACTTCACGGTCAATCTTGGTAGCCGTGGTTATAATTCCTGTTCGTTCATCTATCTTAAAATTGCCTTTAGGATCACCATATATAATTGAATATTCGATTGGATGTGCTGGTGTTGTGGTTGTTGCTGGCATTTTTTTCGTTGTCGATGAACGTATTTGTGTACGTCCCACTTCACGACCAATTTGCGCATTTTCCATGCTATGATCTTCAACAATTTGAAATTCATACCCGCCATACGAATCGAATTCCAATTCTTCCAATTTCGTTTCTTTAATTATTTCAACAATTGCATCATTCTCTGAACGACGATCACCACGATCTTTGGCAGAAATTACCAATCTGTGTAATGCTTTCTGTGATGTACCCAAATTGCCGCGCAAACTTATCGTACCGGTCCAATTATCAACGATGAATAAGCCGTCACCACCGCTCTCCAAATTGTACGACAGTATGGCATTATCACCTTCATCGCGATCAGTTGCGGATAGCTGTAATCATGAGAAATTTTTTTGTTTGTCATTAGGTCGAATGGGAAAGACAATTTGAAAGGAAATTATTGAGACGACAGATTTGTCTGAGTAATTTGATTGTTCAGTTTTACAAATGGGAAATGATACGATCAAACAACAGGTCTTCATTCAATATTTAGCTTTGACAAAAGAAATTTCAATTTTCCCACAAAAATACTCACTTTCATCAACGATGTACCGACGGACGTATCATCTGCTATAGCCAGAAAATATTTCTTCGGATAAAATTCGGGACTATTGTCGTTCACATCTTCAACATTCAAATAAACAGTCGCTGTAGCCGATTGCAGTGGTATGCCCTGATCTTTCGCAACCACTTGTATTTCATACGAAGAAATCACTTCACGGTCCAGTGCAGTTTTCGTGGTCAATTGGCCGGTCAGTGCATCCATAGCAAAAACATCCGGATACCGTTGTTGCACTCGATTATGCAGCGAATACGTTACACTGCCATTCGTACCCTGATCATGATCGGCAGCTGTGAGCATCGCAACTAGCGTATGTGGAGCTGTGTTTTCGCTGAGGCTGACATTGATTTGTTGTTGCGAGAATTGTGGCGCCTCATCGTTTTCATCCAAAATTGTGACTTTCAATTGTGTGTAAGCCCATTTCGGATTCGGTCCACCGTCTCTGGCCGATATGTTCAATTCGCACGTACCCTGAATTTCACGGTCCAATGCAGATCGTGTGGTTATCAATCCAGATACCGAATCGATGGTAAACCATTGATTTGTATTACCCGATACAAAATCGTATGTAATTTGAGCATTGACACCGGTATCTTCGTCGGTGGCACCAATACTTGCTATGTATGTGCCAGGCGGAGCCGATTCACTCAACACAGCCGAGTATTCGGATTTTTCGAAAACCGGTTCATGATCGTTGACATCATTCACGTGAATGATTAGATACGCAGTGGCTGTCCGTGGTGGTGAACCTTTATCCGTTGCGACCACAGTCAAATTATACTTTCCAATCTCTTCACGATCTAGGACCCCATTAACACGCACTAAATCAAAACTCGGCGTCTTTTCCAATCGAAAATGTTGCAATTCGTTGCCGGAAATGATTTTTATATCACAATCACCATTCAGGCCTTCATCCACATCGACGACAGACACTGCAGCCACCACACTACTATTAACCGCATTTTCATCCACTGTGGCATACGATCCAGTCGACGGGAAATATTGGAATCGAATGACAGGATCATGGTCATTGGTGTCGACTAAATTCACCGTAACATATGTGCGTCCATCCTGACGCGGTGATCCATGATCCCTTGCAAACACGGTAAATACACAACTTTTCGGACAGCTACTTCCACGGGCAGATGTGATGCAATTTATGTGTGGACAGGATAGTTTTAGTGTTGTCGAAATAGTACCCGATTCCGGATCGACGGTAAATTGCTGCTCGGTGTCAGCCAAATAGTAAGTTATTTTACTGTTGTCTCCGAGATCGCTATCGGATGCCAACACTTGTAGAACAGGTGTACCTGAGAAATTTTTCTAATTTAGTTTTGGATCGATTGAGATGGGATTTTATTATGGGAAAGGAGTGAGTGTTTCACTGTGAGTCTTTAGCTGTAGAAATTATCAATAATTTACCTGGTGGTACACTTTCGTTCAACGAGACGATATAGTCGCTGTGATCGAATATTGGAGGATTGTCGTTAACGTCGGCCTGGAATTTTCAAAATAATTTCCGTTTTTAATTCGAGCCAAGAAACGAAATGGTTAAAATAATTGAGTGAAAATGTTATTTCGTGATTCGTTTTATATGCCCACGCGAATATTTAACGGCAACGTATAATGCCCTTAAACCTATGCATGCAAATGTACAACAATATTGTGTGTTACTCCTCGCCAAGTCATCGAATTCAAGATTTGATATTTTGTGCAATGCTTCAAACGTTGTTGCGTGAAGAAAAACACTCGTTTGTGTCACTTTAACCGTCACAAGAAAAAGTAGACCGACTTAAATGTACCACGATCGTGTGACGGTTGATAATCTCTCCGGTTTCAATAATAATTTCG
Organism: Phytosciara flavipes; assembly: GCA_026413405.1. Lineage (NCBI taxonomy): Eukaryota > Metazoa > Arthropoda > Insecta > Diptera > Sciaridae > Phytosciara > Phytosciara flavipes. The sequence continues at coordinate 3,902 of JANTFA010152195.1, forward strand.
AAAAATTACTGAACTGATTTCTGTGAAATTGTTTTCCCTGAAAATTGATGTCTGTGTGTGTGTATGCCTTGAGCATAGAAATTTTTGCTTTTATTTTATCTTCAATTTACAGTCGTGATGCCCAGTCCATTGTATTTGTAGAATTATATTTCTTCAATGGAACACAAAATGCTGATGAACCTGTTATTTAGGTGGTTTAGGTAGTTTGACAGATTGGTATGGATTCAGGCGATCTTCAGGAAAGTAAACGAGAACAGATATAAATTGAACAATTACAAGAAATTCACACAAAATCAGTTTGGTAATTTTTTGGTTTCAGCGAATGGTGACAATGTCAAAGTCAAGTTTATGAAGCCATACCTAATTGTCTATTTGGCACTTTTGGTGAAATATTTACGGAAAATGAGAGGTAAATTTTGGACAGCCAATTCATACTCTTAATCTAAAATGATTCGGTCAGGTCAGCATATCACCAGAATCGATCATTTTTAAACTCTGTTAGAAAATTATCTGTGTGGAGACGACCGAAGTATTCACTAGTGAGTTTGCCTGTCTTATAACGGAATATTGATTCCCGTTTCGGTCATATTGACGCATACATAAAATCGAATATATTCAAATTATTCAGGACAAGAAGAAGCTACAAGCGAAACCAGTAAAAAGTTTCTTTCTTTTTATAGTTTACTCGAACCTAATGAATCAATTTCTTAGTTTCGGTTGACGTATTCTGAATTTTGGATCATCTATTTGACTTACAACATTCAACTCTACAATAATGAGATATTCAATAGCTTGTTAACTATAGCCACACATGTGAACGAACAACGATGACAAGAATAAGCTAGGAGCTTAGACCTGTATACCATCTCATACAGTAAAATGAATCTTGAAGCAAATTAAGTAAAAAAGCTTCCATCGAACACTAAACTCACTAGATGTAACGCTTTTGTTAATGGAAAGATGGACTTATGAAAAACACGAACACCGAAACCTTCAAACAAACGGAGTATCAGATTCTACGAAAATTTCGTGATACGTCTGCCGTTTCTGAAGTTTTGAACAAACGAAAAGATATGAAGAAATATGTTTACGATCCTGTAACCGAAATCACTTAAATCCTTGAATAACGTTATTCACGTGACCGAATTGAATTCGGTTACGAATAACGTTATTCGGGATGCCTGCAAGGATTCATTTTTTATATTTGACTCGAGGTATGACCGAGGGGCAGATACTTTTTAAGTTCGTTGACAAAGGATTTTCCGTAAGGAAATCCTCTTGATATCTTGATCCTGATCGCTTTCTAAGGATTTTCAGAGGATTTTTACCGATTCCACAGGTATTTCCAGTGGACTTGCTTACAGTTTACGAAGATTTTCATCGTTTAATTTGAATGATAGCCGCAGTTTTCTTTGCTGGTAAATTTGAGCAAAATTCATGCAAATTTATGTAATCGATTAAACGAAAATATACTACGTCGTTAACTGGCTATGATATTTTAGGCATCGTTCATATCGCATTGACTTTATGGTAATTATGAAGTTTGAAAGAAATGTAGACAGCTGGGATTGATTTTGACGTTTAAAAAGTCATTTTGACAGATAGTGGGTGAAAAAATAGGAAAAATTTCAGTTATTTTTGTGGACTCTCTCCGTGTATGCAAAATTACGAACCAGCAACTAATTCAACACACATTTGGGCGTAATAAGACAACGAGACTTACATTGCGTTCACTTTTTGTTAATGTTAATGTGCTCCACCTCCCTATTGTGTGATGAAAATTTTTTTCCCGTTCTTTTTTTACATATCGTGGCAATGTTTGTGTGTTTACGTTCAAAGTTTACATTTGCAATATTGTGAAAAATGGCAAAGTCCTTAAAATTACCAATCAAAGCCTTTATGTACCAACTCATATCTGTGGGAAGTAAAACAGTGGATGTACGTATACATCAAGCAAACAAAATTGCAGTCGGTACCATTGGCAAATTCGTAACACCAGGGAGAAGAGCACTGCCTTTTCGAGTCGTAGCCGTGAAAAAGTTCGCTTCGTTACAAGAATGTTTGCACGAAATTAATGTTCAAAACATATTACCGAGGATTCGCATCTGTTATCGGAAACGATGACCAAAATAAAGCGTTTGCTCTCCGTAGCGTTCATTAAATATAAAAATTTACATTGCAACAAATAGAATAGTAGATCCTTATCAAACCAAAAAGAAAACCTTCAAACAAACGGAGTATCAGATTCAACAAAAATATCGTGATACGTCAGCCGTTTCTGAAGTTTTGAACAAACGGAAAGATATGAAGAAATATGTTTACGATAGATTGCGATATGCTTGGCGTTTCTTAATTATGGTGAGTGTGGTATTATATCTAATCAATTAAAATCCCTTTAATGAAGCCAAGAACTATTTTTTTTAAGAATTTACTGATATTAATGGACTAGTTAACACGAGTATTGGGTACCTTCTGTTCGAAATCTGGAATCAAGATACTACTTCGGTACTCGTTATGATTTCTGAAATTCCCCACATTTGATAAAAGCTTTATGTAGCATAAATAGATATTGAAACATTCACAGCGTTTCATTAACAAGTCTAGTAGTACAAAAAATGTTGAAATCAGAGAGTCGTTCGTTTCATTTGCAACCGACATCGACGATAAAAATAAGCGACGAACTGCGTTTAACGTATCTTTATGTAGGAAAACTAAGAAAGTATGAGATTTTGTACCAATCGTTTGTAACGGACTTCATTTCAAGATAAACTGTAACTATGACGAGCCTCATCTTCATTGAAAATTATTTCATTGCACAAAATTACCAAAATTCTCTTTCGCGCTCAGGCACTCGGCTAAATTTAAACTGACCATGGACCATTATCTGGTTCTTTGTGATCAGAAATTCGTTTCTCAACTGGGTTAAAGCGATACTCTGATGAATATTAAAATTCAACCGAAAATGTTATGAATCAAACGGATGGTCAATATAGATGATTCATCTAAAAATGTTGCTCGTAGCAGTACCCGAAACCTCTGCAAAAGCCCGTTCACATTTTGTCAATAAAATTAATCACAAAAATTAAGCTTTGAACTTACCACAGTAACGTTAACTTGAAGATATCCATTTTTCGGCGGATTTCCTCCATCTTGTGCAGAAACATTCAGCACATAAAATCCACAACTTTCTCTGTCTAATTTACCAGTAGTCTCCAAATGCAAATACGACACATCACCACTCGGATTCGTTGTAACCGCCAACCGAAACTTATTCTCATGATTACCGTCGACAATTTGATAATCATCGGTCACACTGTTATTGCCCATATCACGATCAGTAGCCGCGTCTAACAACAATCGCGTACCGGACGCAGCACTTTCCGAAAATGTAACCGCAATACTCGGTTCCGGAAATTCCGGTGCATTATCATTGATATCTAACACTGTTATGCGCACTTCAATCGGATAGGTGGGCTGACTGGACAACACGACCAAATCATACCGATCCCGAATCATTTCCCGATCCAATATTGTGTTCGTTTTGATTTCACCACTGTTCGCATCGAGCGTAAATTCGCGCGGTGGCTCATTAAACCGATATGTAAAGCCCGTTTTCGTCGGAATATAACCGACCACTGTCCCCTTCGGCTCGCCCTCAAACACTTCCAATTGCACACGCATATCGACCGCACGCGATTGCATCTGTGACGAATATCCGTCGCCCATCGACGAACGACGCCGCGGAATCACGAAACTAGTACCGGGACCCGGCCCGGGACCATGTCCATTACCTATACCTATACAAAATCCGGCTATGGCCAACAGCCACAGAGCACTGACAATCTGCATTTTAGTGATTGTCATCATAATTTTGATTCTATTATATTGAGCACATAACTAACGATCACTTGATCACACATTACACTTCTCGATCTGTTCGAATTGTGAACCGGCTGCAATTATTATCAACATCATCATCGTCGAATTGACTTTCGATATGACATTTTCTCGCGGGGCACTTGATGTTTCTTATTTATTTTGAAATTCGCAACTTGAACTCTTTTTCCGAATCAATATTTGTTTTTACTTTTTTCTTTCAAAATTGTTTCTTTAACTCTCTGCTGCACGTGTTATGTTTTTCTATAACTTTTATTTAGTAATTTACTTCTTCCCAACGATAGAATTTAATATGATCACATACCATGAAGCAAAACTAATAAAAATTTCTCGTTGTTGATCTTGTTTGTATGTTAGTTAGTTATACCACTGCTCTCACATAGATCGAAACATAAAAATTCACCTTTTCTTCATGATCGTCTGTTCATCTCGGATTTTTTTCTTCTTTCATACAAAATCTTTTCTTAAAAAGCACAACACAATGTTCATATATGCACACACAGGTACACGACAGGTCGGTGTATGAGTATAAATCCCAATGGTTACGAGAATATCATAAAAACCGATCCACAAGAAGAAGAAATTCTTGGTGTACAAATACACTCACCGGGTTTTAGAATGTAATGAAATGTTACAGCAAAACACAAGAAGAAGTTTACACGAAATCAACGGAAAAAAAGAAGAAAAACCACACTAAGCCACCAACACTTTTAAGACTTTTTTCCACGGGCAAAAGGCGCTCAAAGTCTTCATAATCACATACACATTTATGACAACAGCAAAACTGGTTATGATCACATTACGAATATAGTTCTATCCACACTTGCATCATAACATTTAGTTTTCGTTTGTAGTGAAAGAATTCTTTTTCTTATTCTTCAACGTCTTCGTCAAACTAGGTTTGCATGTGTGGTGTGGATGTGTGACTGTCTTTTTAAAATATAAGTTTCTGGATGATACAGAATTTTCACTGGTTTTCTTTTGGCTGCAAAGGTAAGAACATGTTTGCGGTTAGTATAAATATGTTGTTGTTCTTGCTCAAGTTTTGTTTTTTAATAATTTGGAAATTTTTCTTTAAAAAAATAATAAAAATTGAGAGTATCGAGCTGCCTGCGGTGATAGGGTGTGTCTTATACAGTTTTACTTGAAATTTGGTCTAATGCCCAAGACACACGATCCATTTTCCGTTGCTAAGATCGGAAATTATGCTGCGATTCCTATTGTAATTGGATATTCACCACAGGCTAAACAATGGAAAACGCAGCATAATTTTCGACCCCATCAGTGTAAAGCTGCTCGTGCCTTTTCAGCCTAATGCCGAAGACACACGAACAATTTTGCGTTGATATGATCGACAATTATGCTGCATTTTCTTTTGTTTAGAAAAGAAATCGCCAAAGAATATGAACATAGGAAGTAACGCGGACCAGATGCGCGTACGACGCACAGTTTTTGTGGTGAATTGGTGAATTTCGGTTATTTTACTGAAATCGAACTGGTATCTATCGTCGAACAAGTTACATTACATGTAAAACTATGTAAATACCGCGACAATTTATAGGTTTTGCGTTATAAACATAATGTTACAACGTCTTCAACAAAAGATGTTGTAATGATTTCTGAAATATCACTCGAACTCACCACATAAACGTCACCAATTACCCATTTAAATGGCGGTCCACGCTACTCATTAAGTTTATGTACTTTAAGAAATCGCAAAATAATTGCATCCACGCAAAATTGCTCGTGTGTCTTCAGCAATTTTGCGTATCAACAATTAAGCTGCGTTTTCCATTTTATGGCCTGTGGTGAATTCACGATCACAACAGAAAATTTCAGCATTATTGTTGATCTCAGCAACGAAGAATCACTAGTGTGTCTTCGGTATAAGCTTTATAGTCAAAGACTGCAATCAGTAGCAGGTTTTCAATAAAAAATTCAATGAAAAATTGACAAATATAGTCAAAGACTGCAATCAGTAGCAGGTTTTCAATAAAAAATTCAATGAAAAATTGATTGACTCGTTCGTCATCAATTGTGTCTCATCCAATAGTTGAGATAGTGGTTGTCGTTAATTCTTTGACGAACCAATTGAGATGATGGAAAAGGCTTTCACAGACTGTGAATCTAGAACTTCTTCTGATCTTAGCATTTTCAGCGCATCTATATGTCAACTCACATTTATCAATAACATTATGAGGGTATCCACAAATAGCACATATTGCGTGTGCAAGGCAACTCCCTAGCAAAGTCACAAACAATGTTGCCTTGTACACGCTCAAAACTGCGAAGTTCACATCCACCTCCCCCTGTAGAGCGTGCGTAATTTGTGAATGATTCCAATAGGGTTTGGAACTAGTTTCATGCAACTTTGTTTCATTTAAACCAAATTATTCGGAAACAAAGCCTTTTATGAGTCAATACCGAGGTCAACACACATAGAACTAAGTCGAGCTTCTTTAATGTTAAATAGCAAACAGTGCAAATATACCTTGCAAAAGCAGAGATCTGTTAAAACTCGACTGTTGCTTTATGTGAGCGCAACTGAACAGTGACAACATCAAAATTGTTATTGATCTGCTGTCGACAACGACGAAAGAATAGTAAATTATGTCTGGCTTGTGTTTCCTTGTATGAAAAAGAATTTTTGTTACAACAAATGAAGTAACAGATTCGAAATCGAGGTACTGTTTCGGCCTCGTAGATTCGCTACTCAATTACTCTGTAGCGTTTCGACGTTTTTCCCGTCAAATGACCTTGCTTTGGATACACACTAAATCCTACTTTTGCCGACAGTACGATAACTCGAAATTCCTTATGAAAGCAGCGTGGTGAATCATTTCTTCTAACAACAAACATTAATTTTATGCAGACTGGCAAAATGTAAGTAATTTTTCACGAAAAAATTGTTCGTTTTGATTAATTATCTGCACAGAGACCACCACTTGTGTTCATCTCATCATTAAAACTTGAACTTCGTAAAAGCTTCGCTCTAGAAATATTTCTTTTTTTCAAACAGCAGGAAAAGTGCGAAGCTGTACCGACAACACTCATTAGACTTATTCAATTTCAATACAATAAAAAAAAGACTTCACATCAGAAACGGTATACCGAACCAAACCAATTTGAAAAGCATATTATACGTAGACGCTCGCAAAAAAAGAATCTCAGCCGATTAATTAAAACCATAAATTCCACTTGTCAATGGGAAATAAAATTGATTGAATTGACAATGACAATGAAACATTCGATGCACATCCAACCGCGACAT
>JANTFA010152217.1:0-11066 GCA_026413405.1 Phytosciara flavipes
AATAACACGTACTTAAAAATCAAACATAAACACAGCGATAAGGAAGCGCTAACCACAAGTTATGAAATATTCCATAATACTCTCCATCTATATAGTGTGTGTGTGTGTGTCGTTTGGGTACGGGTCAATGTAATATTTATATGCCTAGGTACGTTTCTCATTCTTATTTGTCTGAGTCAATAGAATTCTTCGGTTTTTTCTTCCTTCCACCAATGTATTGCAACTCAAAAATTCAATATGATCAATCAATATAAAGAAGAAGAAAAAAAACTGTTTCGCCTCTATCAGTTAGTGCATGTCTATTGGTTGATTTGAATCGTTGATCACCATTTTCCATGCTAATTTCAAACATACAAATTGTAAATTTTATCAAAATCTGTCATAGAAGTTGGTTTTTTTCTTCTTCTTCTTCTTCTGTCGATTTACTGATATGAAGCTCTCAGTTCGTGGGAATTTGTGGGAATACGGACGACAAGCACCATTGTATGTTTATATTCATATTTACGACGCACATTTTAATATACTTCATCGTTTCGCTTAAGCCACATACATTTTGTTATGCTCACATTACATAGCGATATAGGAGAGATTTTATTGCCTACATAAAATACATGGCTACAAGAAGCAGATGTCACAAAATCAAGTTCGCGATTTCCCCGCATTTTCTTACACAATGTACACTCATACTCATAGCACAGAGAGGAGGCATAATAATACACAATAATCAAAGTATAAAGCATGACTTACCTTACATAGGTGGTATGATTTATGCATCATACTCACCCGTAAATTCGTACGCTTTTTCCGTCGAACATTCCCGTTTGTTAAACAATTTTATAAATATCGAAAAGGGTGCAATTTTCTCACGCTACGCTCTTTCTTCCATTAGGCCATTCGCTGCATAGTTATTTTCAAGGATTCTTTATCCTACGTCGTCAACACATCCATCATCCTATGCGTTCGACCCCTCTCACATTCGGCAAAACCAAAAAATTTTCCATTATTCTTTTCCATTTATTGTTACGTCCTATATCGTCGTCTTGGGTAATATTTGGATAGGTTTGTTGAACGTAAAGCTTCTCACATGTGGGGTGTACGTAACACACAATAGAATACTGAAACTAGCCACCCCATTTTTAATGTTCATAATACACAGCCTTGAGCGATCCCGGGACTCTTTTTTCGTTCGTTTTTCCTTTCTTGCGTTCCTTGGTGTACCTCCTATGCATTTACATCGGCTGTGTAGTGTTATAATGGAACCATTGTGCATATAAACACAATAACTTTACGCTAGCAACGATAATAATTATTATTTGTATTGTGTTGAGAGTTTGGGATAATTTTTTTTCCTTCCTCTCGTAAACGACACAGCCGAGATGCGATTTCTTTAGACGAAAGTGTACAAACTTTGATGATTGAATGTGTGGGAAAATGCAGGAACGAAAAAAAATATTTCGAAGAAAATCCAATCCATCTGTTATCTGTGTACCCATCGTTTGTACCCATCTTGAGCGTGTGAGATAAATTGCTGTTATTCTTTAATTTGCCATGAATTGCAGAAAAATTGTCTCCAAACAAATTCGATTGAAGGACGTTTACGTTCTCAGACTGTTCATACATCAAATATAATAGTCGGATGGATTGTGACCGATTGACCTGTAGCAGGCCACTCAAGCTAATGCCGATTTATCAATAAGTCAAACTGTCGTTATAAAAGTAACACACATTAGAGATCAGCATGTTAACAAAAAACCAGAGACGAGGCAATCATCAATCTGTTAACGACAACGATGAGCGTAATAAGCAAATTACTTGGCATATCATTCCCTTATATACAAAAATCCTATGTTGACAACAAATGAAGTACAAGATCTCGAATCGAATAAAACAGAATACTTCAAGCAAACGAAGTAACAGATTTGCCGAATACAATCGCCATGCATCTGTCATTTCTGAAATGATAAAAATCCCTTACTCCAAAATTCAATAGTTGTAGCATATCTACCTACCACCAATCAAAATAAACCACTCATTAGCTAAAAAAATTGTAGCATTTATATTGATCCTTCTTCTCGTGTCTCAACCTGTTGTGTATTTGATCGTAGTTAGCGAGAGGAAGATTTGTTCCAAAGCTTTTCATCGTTCATCGTGTCCAGCAATTGGTTTTCGTTCGACCTTATTGTTTAGTCATCTGCTCACTAATGATTTCTGATTCTCGGAAGGAATGTACCCACAGCCAGCGGTTGAAACTACAAAATCTGAATTTTTTGGTACATGACCTTGAAATAGTGTAAAGTCAAAGATATGGTGCCGCCATTTCAGAATTTTAACATGAGCTGCTGTATGTTTCGAAGTTTAGACGAATGCAGTCAAAACCAAAGTCTTAACCTGTCACACAGTCGGCAAGAATGTCATAAGTATTTTTCGGGTCTATTACTTCCCTTCATCAAAGAATTTTCAAAATATTGATTTCAAATCTTTTACTTCAATTTTTTGATCACATGCTTTGCTATAATAAAAAGGAATTATTCTAAGATTTTCATTTATTTCTTGTCGTCTTTATCGATAACATATGAATGAATTCAAGCTTATGTTTTTGTAGTAGCCGAAGGAATTAACAAATGCGCCGATAAAACATCAATTTACGACCAACAAAACCGAAAGAAACTCAGTGAATCCAGTAGAAATGAAAAATTCGATCAGTTTAACAAAATTGGATGATGAGGTAGTATACATTAGCGTGATAGACAGCACGCAGTGAAAGTAATTCTTAAACAGACATCATGTTGGAACATTTAAAAAAAATTGTAGTAAGCCCGACTGTTATTATCGAGCGGCAATCGAGATATTCCAGTAATCTACTGTATTATTGGAATTCCAGCATTAATGTGTCTTTGACAAAGGAATGCTTCGGTCTTAACACCATGGGCTTGGAAGGACTTAGAGGACTATTGGACAACAGACTCGGTAGTCTTTCCGCAGAATGTCTCTATCTGTAACAAGTTCGTTATGTGAAGTCTGAATCTCCATTTGAGAATTGGCAACTACTTCAGGCGGGTCATTCATTCAAAACCGTCTGGTAGAATCGAATTGAAATTCTTAATTTTATACATTGTGAGCAGCTTTCAAATGCCAAATAACTGCAAAAAATCAAATCCAATAGCGAGAAACACTTTTTTTTAAAGAAATAACTTTATGCCTCAACGATGTTTTTAATCATTAAAAAACCGAGTTACACAAAAAAGAGGCGAAGAAAGAAATCTAGATTTGCTTTATATTCCATAGTCGAATTCATTTATTGAGCGAATAAAAACACCACAAAAGGTGAGAATGATCAAGTGCAAAGTCACTGGAGTTCGAATGAATTACTCTAGATTGTGAATTTCTTAGTTAAGTTTCACAAAGAAACTAATTTTCTTGTTAAAAACATTTTTTTAAAGTTTGTACCGTATGCATGCATGCGTTTAACAATATTTCTTGTATTCATCGGTTTGAATTTATTTTATTTTTAGACCCGTGCGAAGTACGAGGGTCTTATGCTTTCAATGTTTCAATCTCACGTTTGTAACACATCGAATTCGAAACTCTGAATGAGGGCAAACTTTCTGGGGTCACTTCTAGATGCCAAATCAGCAAAAAAATAAATGTCTGCCCGCTGGATAACTTGAGTAAAACGATGGGACTTTTTTCCTCGATTCGTATTCACAAACCACAAAGGCTACTATAAATTCGAATTCGAAGATAAACAAAATCGGTCCAAACAATCCAGAGATATGGTCGACTTAGTGCCCCTTTCGAGGTCGAGTTGAGGGAAATTTTTTTGTTCAAATCGAATCTCGGGCTCGGAAGTTAGAGCCCATAAAGTAGGCCTAAGTTAAGCTACTCGGCCGAACAGTGAAGGTAGAGTTTTTGTTGATATCTCCAGTGACTTTTGTCCGATTTTTGTAAAAAAGAAGACCGTGATTGCCGTAAAGCGGTAGAACTGTTCGGTCGGTGACCTAAGAAAATGGCCGCCAACCACCGTTTTCTGACCATTAAACAAGTAATTTGGCAGAGATCTGACTACAGCAGAAATGAAAATGTGCCGCATGTCACTTGGCGTCAAAAAGTTGGTTCACATCAAGAGCGAACATATTCGAGGCACGCTGAACATAAGAAAAACCATCGTCGACAAAGTCAAAAACGAAAGAATCGAATGGTTTGCTAAAGTTTAATCCCACAATGAAAGCAATAATGTGGCGAGAAAAGTTCTTTCGATAGACATCCCTAGAGTGAGTAAAAGGGAAGACCTGATCACAGTTGGGCCCGCCAAATGCGACAGCGACAGAAGCGGTTCGGGCTAACACAAGAAGAGAAGAAGGAAATTGCAAATGCGAGACCGTTAACACAATCAATGAGAAACGCATACCGGCCATGAATTGAATTAAATATTTAAACGCTGACCCTAAAAGTCAAAATGGCTAAAACAAATCAGGAAAACAAAGAAGAAGACGAAGACTCAAGTAATTCAACTTGATTTTGATGAATTTTTTTCCGGAGTTTAATTTTCAAGTTGGGGACTGCCCATAAATGATGCCCAACATTGATGGGGGAAGAGGAGGTCATGGCAAGTGTGACACGCCATTTTAAAGTTATAGGAAAATCGTTGTACGATGGGGGGAGAGGGTCTAAAAAACAGTGGACGTCATTTATGAACAGCTCCTTATGCGACTATTGAAATTGCTGTAAACAACTTTAACAGGGGATGAGTATAAATGACATGATTAAAAGATGTAATGTTGCAGTGCAGTTTTATGATGTATGCCTTTTGTATGCAACCGGCTATGTGTCGTACATTACTCGTACGGTTCCCCCTATGTTTTCTGCTCTCCGTTTGTATGGTGTAAAAATTCGAATATTGGTCGTAATGAACTTTTATACAAATTACAGCTTCGCTCCAATTCAGCTGTTGGAAGAAGCAAAAGAAAGAAAAAAGGAAAAGAAAAAATCATTTCATTCAATCGAAAAACATTACCGAAATATTTAAATTTAATCAACATTAACCAAATAGAAATGAAATTGTATGTTTTGTTGTAATATACGAAACAGTTATAATTATCGTGTGAATTTTATCCAAACAAAAATTACAGCAACCGAAACAATTCTTCCAAACACCACACAACAAACACGAAAAAAAACAACCTCCATTCCATAACCAATAATGATTTGGAGCACAAAATTTTTCTGTTCATAATATCGAAATGAATATCAGCAGCGTCCAGAACAAGATCATCATCGTCTTAATAAACATAACACTTTATGTAGATCAGTTGGAATATATTGGTTCGATCAGTGGTTCTTCTATTCTCTTTTTTCGATATTCTTCTTCGTTCGGAAGCTTGACTGTAAATTTTTTTCTTCTTCAATAAATTGACGATGACGGGCTATACAAATGGAATAAACAGTGTGTGTAGTTTTGGGAACGCCATGGATGGGATCAATAGAATTGTGTATTGATTTTCTGAATAGTCAAATTCAGTTAGATCGAATACATATCTAGTTGGAGTGTATGGCCTGAAAGGTGTATTAAGATGATAATAACGTATAACGTGGTATTACATTTACGATCTTTGGCGTGGGAAAGTGGGAAATAGAAAACGAATTTTTTTTGGTTGGTTTTTGGTATGTATTCTTCGGAAATGAAGCAAATCCATTTCATTATTTGTTAATTAATGTTCCATTTATGTGAAGAAAAAAGAACTTTTTTTCATCGTTGACTTGGAATTCCTTCAGAAGTTAATGCTTCTGTATCGTAAATACGGTTTTGTATACCGAACTGTTACATTAAAATGTCACACTCAACTTGTAACAAATTAGAGAAATATGTTGGTTTTGGGTTGGTCAGCGATAGGTTTCGAAAACACTTTTTGTGTTCTTTTTATCGAATCCACGGCTAATGATTCGAAAAAGATTTGTGTTTCTAAAAGTGGCTGTAGCGCCGTTATTGTAAGTAAGTAAGTGTCTTTCTACATCTAACCAACGTCGAATGATTCAAAGATTCAAAAAAAAGGAAAAATCTTTTGCTCTGAGGTATTGGCCATTTAAATTGCTAACTGCAGAAATGAGACGTTTGGAATTAGCGAATTATAAGAAAAATGAAAATTCATTTTTAAGAGTGAATTGGCGAATTTTGAACCACTTGAATGAAGTCGAAATTGAAGTCATTCCTGACTTCCATGGTTCGTGGACCAATGGAAGCGCCATGAAATTTTAGTCACTTTACTTTCCGTAGGAGAGCATCGGTGTATGTGTCTCTGGTTAAGTGAGCGTAACTTCCACAACATCCAATGAAACCATTTGATATTATGCACCGTTATGGTGTTCAACATCAATATTGAACAATCGACGAAAAGGCATGAGAGCAGCGCGGAGCGCAGGCAAGAATTTTAGTTCGGAAATGGACCATTTTTCCAAAAGTTTTGTCATCGTTGGAAACAGCCGACCACGGATAAACATGAGTACCACCCAGGAGTCGTGGATGGCTGTTCTACATCTACACTAGACGAACTTTGGTAACTTAAGTCAATACTATTGTCTTAGCCTGAAGCCTAAGTTTTGCAATGATACCATACATGCCATGCTTGATTCTTTTCGTCGATTGTCTCAATACTCGCTTGAAGCCACATAACGGTGTATAATATCAAATGGTTTCATTCTATATTGAGGGAGTTGTACAAATCTAATGTGGATATGCTCACTTGACCATAGTACAACGAGGACAGTCCTGCCGAAAACAAAGTGACTAGGGAAAAATTTGTTGCTCGAGTTTCTTAGAAATTCATAGCGATTCCATCGAGTCATCAACCATTGAAATCGTTGACTGGTTGAACATTTCGCAAATTCACTTTTAGATCGTTCACAAACGATGTCACGCCTTGAAGGGTGGAGGCATGAGATGTCCAAAGAAACGTGACTGTTCTAACATATTTAGGTTAATTTTGAACCTTTTTGCGGGACGCATGGTGGTGGGGTCAGAAATTCAATAAAATACCGTGACGTCATTTCTGGTTGACGATGTTTTTGATATTTGAAACGGAGCTAAATAAATGAAAATCCATTTTTCTTATAATTCGACAATGGCACATGTTCATGTGATTATTCACTCAGAATGTCTGCGAAGTTCATTCTCAGTAGTACATGTACTTACTCATTGAGTTTTTTTCCTTATCGAGACTAACTCTTACAATGAAACATACAGAGGAGGAGGAGGATGAGGAATTAGAGATGTTAGAGAGATCTATTTACAATTGAAGAAAAACGATTACAGGTGACGTAATAAAATTGTTTTTCAAAATGTTGATTAATTTCAAGCAGTCGGTTTTTTTCTCTTAAAAAAAAGTTTGTAATCCCGCTTGAGACATTTTATTTATATGCATCGCATCTTAAGTGCATTTTATGGCGGACGTGGGCAATTATGTGCTATTATACCTTCCATACCGCAATAAATGCTGACCAACGTACATAAATATGATTTGTAGGTAGAGGTATGTTGTATGCAGAGAGTATTTAAAGATAGGCTTCACTGTTACAAGTTGCGCTGTAGTATCGTATATATATGAACGAAATGAAGGAAGAAAAAAATTATGTGGAAAAAACAGAAGTTGTTAATTTGTCATTTTGTAAATTCTTCAAATTCATTGAAAACTTTGATATTGATTTTTTCTTTAGCACTGGGTAAGATGGTATAAAGTATACAACAGACCCCCACGAATGAATAATTCAAATTATTATAGGATTTCAAACGAAGCCGCGCTATTTAACGCAATTTATTTACTTAGAATGCTAAACAATAGCAATGCTGAGCGAGAAAAAACATCGACTTACAGGTTGCACCGTTGGCAAATTACAGATATAATTGTGAATGATGCAATTGACAACGGTCTTGTTCAAAAATTGAGTATGAAAACCTGTGCTGCAAGTGCAATTAACATTACAATCGTAACATCGATGTTTTAAAAATTCATCCATGCGAATCTCAGCTTATCGCAGACTAGTTAGATAGTTGGCTCATTCTTGATTTTACTTTGAAAAAGTAGTCTATATTCATCGAAATCCAACAGTTAAGCTACTTCATCGACAAGATTACAAGATTGAAAACAGAATGACGTTAGATAGATAGATTTGAGTTGTGAAAGGCTTCCGGCCTATTAGAAGGAAGCGAAGATTCTTTGTTTCAAACTCTCAAGCCCTGCTGACTCTGTCACTGGAACCTTTCGGTTTTCGACAGGAAATCATTAGGGCGCTTTCCATATAAAGATAGTAGATTCTCATCAACGTGAGCAGTCACTAAAGATGTGTACACCAGTCTCAGTGGCCAGACCACAAGAACACATAAGATTGATAGTCCTGCCTATTATTTGTAGATGATCGTTAAGCTCGCAGTATGGTTAGTAATTGCACCAACTACTCGTCTAAATTTCGATCTAGAGATACTTAGAAGCTCGTCGCTCCAGCACTGTGACAGGAACGGTCTAAAAAGCTTCGTATGCAGTGTGCATGCCTACCTGAAAAGAAGTCCATTGTTACTGATGTTCTCGCTGTGACCATTGAACGACCAGTCGTTTTCTCTTTACTTTTGAAATTGGAAGTCTCGGCTCCGGTCCTACGAAATCGTTATCTGAGCCTACATTGGCAAGCTGGTCAGCCTACTTATTTCCGTTTATGCCACAGTGTCCATGCCTAACTCATTAAGCCCGTCTTTGCATTCTTTCGCAAGACTTGAATCTCTATATGGTGAGCTTAAGTAGTGATTCGTTGTCCGTGTAATTGATTCAGGCTATTTACCTTATCAGAAGCGCAACTCTCCAGAATTGCTAGCAGTTCAGCTTGGGAAACTGTTGCCAGATTGCCTATGTTCAGAGCAACGTTAAGTTTAGGGTCTTCACTGTAGATGCCAGCGCCAGGTAAGCCATTTTCCTTTGATCCTTCAGTGAAAATATGATCTGCCCATCAACCCTTTCAGATACTTTCATACAAAAACCGTGTGAAACGATACATACACTACATCTCAATCGAAACAAATACGCGCTTGTCAAACGTAACATCTAGCAAATAAACAAATAAACTGTCGATAAACCTTCTGTATCACTTCAGTTCTCACCAGCAGACCATCATATTCTTATCGAAATGCCAACCGAACCGTTTCTACACCATCTTTCAACATAAAGAGTTATTATTATACCATTGCGTTATCACTTTTATCAGTAAGACTATTAAATCGATAAACCAATAAAAAAATCAAATCCCTTGAACAACAGATTCACTTATTGAGACATATTTTTCATATAAAATCGACGGAAAAAAAATTGTTTTTTTTTGTGAAGATAAAAATTTTTTTCCCCCGATGTTAGTTCTTTGCGTTATAAAGTTCTCTTTTATCAATAAAATTTTCTCGTGAGAAATTATTGGCTTGAACAAATATTGTCGCGTCTCTGTTGTTAACTAACTTTTCAGTCGTTCTAGTATTTTTGGGGTTGAATTTTTGTAGAATGTTTTTGAACTTCAATCGATAAGCAGCCAGATTCGGAGGATCATAATGGCAACGTTTTAGAATGATAAAATTTTAGCACAGCTCATTAATGAACATAATGACTCCTAACGTACTACTATCTAGAGTACAAGACAAACAGTAAATCATGTTCCGCGCGGAATGCGAGGTTGCATAATTTTTGTTTGTATAGGTTTGTTTCAAATAACAGGAAACACGAACTTTGACAACACGAACGTCGACGACTTTCATCCACGGACAACATAACCTACTCGATTTGTATGGAAAATCGTGCAGGTTTTATATTGTTCGTTGATGAAATTTGACAGAAGTTTGACAATTTGAGTGACATTGGAAAAAACCTATTGGTTATGCCATTAGTTTTCTGTTAGTCTATGAAAATATGGGAGGCGCCACATGACAACCGTATTTTTGGATATAAAATTAGATGGCCGCGGTTTGTGCGTACTTTTGTACGAATATACTTTGAAAAATCCGCCATGACTACCACCGTCCAGAGCCTATTGTTGGAAATTAATTTAACCAAATTTTTCAATCAAATTTTTTTTGGGCAATTTTTAGCAATTTTGGAAAAATTGGCAATTTCTTCCCAATTTTTTTTGGCAATTTTTGGTAATTTTTGGTAGGCCTTTGATTTTAATAAATTTTGTGAAGTGAGCATAAATGTTTACAAATGACAATTTGTTTCTGTAGTGAGATCGGCAAGCACAAGATTTGAATTCAAATTGGTTGGCCATGAAAACTCGATTTGCGCCGAGTTAGCTCTCACTCGAAATTCATTGTGTTCATTTTGATAAAGGCAACTGCTCATATAATGTAGGTCTCTCATTTTTTGACTCTCTGAAAATGAAGTGCTCCTGCCTGGTTTACTTAACGCTGTCGTGATGAAGGCACTCTCACCTCTCAAACCAGTTGAATCTGTTACATCTTTTGTTCGATCTGAGATCTTTTACTTCATTTATTACAACATTAATTTTTGTATATAAGAGAATGCTATGCCAAGTCAATCACTCATATCGGTCATCATTATCGATAACAGATGAATATCCCATTTGAAGATATGTGAAAGATATGTGTATTGCAGCTTGCGTGTAGGTGCTACACAACAAAAATTTAAAAAAAAGTTTACGACTAGGGAAAATATTTACAGCAACCTCAAACGTGATGTTGTCCTGCATCGTAACATTGTGATTGCAAGGTAGAAGTTTATGAAGAAGTAAGACGAAGTATGCCACTTGCGACAATTTTTTTCGGTAAATTTTTTTTGTCGAAATCTATTGCGTTTTCTACGCGAAATCAGTTCTTTTTCAAGGAGATGCGTCACCTCTACCCGTTAAGGGTTTTCTACTGTTTTAGTAATGAACTTTGTAATTTAATCATAGCACTGCTTACTAGCATGAACAAAAAAAATATTCAAAGGCTTATGTAATCGTAATTGGTTTTACATTTCTTTCGTAAAGACGGGGATAATGTTAATTTTATGTGAGTGAAATCACGCAACACATGTAAACAAACACGT
>JANTFA010152239.1:0-11065 GCA_026413405.1 Phytosciara flavipes
TGGTTTCAAATGTCTTACATACTATTCTTTCTGCGAGTCTTGGAAAAAATACGTCCGAAATCTTTTTAGGGAATGTCTGAAATTTTATACAAATTGTCTGAAATGTCCGAATTTCGGACAAGGCAAAATTTAGTGGGAGGCCTGCACCAAATAACTATACACTATACATTCGAAAGCAAATAAAGTATATTTGAGTGACTTTCCTATGCCAGGGATGAGTGTTTCTAGGTTTATAATCAAGAAAGCTTTTTATATAACGACACTCACTTCACCGGACCCCCTTAAATAAGAAAGTTACAGCATACGAGATACCAGTAGATGTAGTGAAAATAGTAATAAAATATTGAACGATTTCCATGCCACTATGCATTCGATAGTAAATTAAGCATATTCAAGTGATCGTCGTGTTAGGCTTGAGGTACCATCAGAAAAATCAGGTTTTCGGTTTTAGATTATTCCAACCCGTACTAACACTTCACTCAACCATCGAAGAATTCCTTGTAAGTGGTTTTGGCTTCTAGGTGTACTTATTAATATGTAAAGGTAGTCCGATTCAGGATCGCTGCTTTTCGAAAGAATGATTCAAGAATGTTTCTTTCTACCCATTTTTCGACTAATATTCAAAAAAAATTAATTCTTTTCGACCAACCTATTAGTACTTTTTGGTACACTCCGACACCACAGACTATAATATCCAGCAATTTTCTGGTTTTTAACTTATCATTATCTTTTGTCCGAACTTTTTGGCCACACCTGTAGAGTAGATTCTACATAACTTTCTTCTTCAATTATGCAGAATTTACATTGCAAAAATCAGAATTTTATACTCTAAGGTAATCAATACATGAAAAAAGTCAGAATTTGGGCCAAAGACCGACTGATATCTCGAGACTGATCAGGAGTTGGACCTGGCATCCGAACATTTCGTAATCAGGGCACGAAATGCCACCAAAAACAATCGTCATACTTTGCGCCGCTTCTATGGACACAGGAGTTCCTGCTGTTCCTCGATTTATAATATTGTTCCTCATGCGGAAGTTGAATCTCACATAAAAATTCATGAGAAATGAAGCGAAAATGTTACAACAATTAAGAAATCATTATTGTTATGTAATGGTCACTTTTCATGGGACACGCAGTAACATACATTTCGTATCATCAAAAAATCCATAGCCTTGTTTTTTGTGGTGAAGATGGTCCCTCCCTTTTTTTCGAATCAAAAAAAATACTTTTTTCGAAATTACACATGAACGACCTTTTTCGATGAACATTTCGATCTGATAGCAACACTGCGAACACTGCCGATTTGACATTTCCGAAATTTATATGTCTGATTGGTGAAGATATTTTTTCCTCCTTAACAAAGTCACACTTTTTGTATCAGTTTGTGAAGAGTTTGAAAAGGTAAAAAGAATTTCTACTCACCGAATATTGGCCAAATTGCCGGTTAGAAAATATTACATTCACAACGAAACGATTCCGAGTTTCCATTTTAGTCAACAATCAAGAATATTACATAACCGATCTGAGGTTAATACCTACCTCATTCGCGAACGAAATACCAAGAGCCACCTGAAAATTACAACCAGCTCAATATTTCTGATTTCAGATGTTAACCAAAACTCTACTGTTCGGCGTTCAAAACGTTGCTTTCCAAGCACGTCGTGGATTCGGTGTAGCAGTACCAGCTATGCAAAAAGTTAGCGATCCAATTCAGCAACTTTTCCTCGACAAAGTTCGTGAATACAAATCAAAGTCGAAGTAAGATCTGTGGCATAATTTCGTTTAGTTTCAAAATGAATGTAAAAAAAATGTTTCCTTCCACACAGGGATGGTGGTTTCGTTGATCCAACACCTCAATCGCAGACCGAACTGAAATCCGAATTGGAACGTGTTGCCAAGCAATACGGTGGCGGTGCTGGCGTTGACATGGCCAAATTTCCCGATTTCAAGTTCCAAGACCCAGTCTTAGATCCAATCCATCAAGCCGATGAGAAGAAGAAGTGAAGTGTGTGAGAGAGGTAAACAGAGAATCATAATACGGAAACATTTACCGATAAAGAAGAAAATTGAATAAAGATGGCTAGCTCTTAATTCCAAACGGTGAAAATTATTTTTGGTATTTTTGTGTCTAAACAATTTTATTTGAAATGAACGTGACACAGCACTTGACACACACAGGAACGATTGTTACAAAATTGTTAATTCATTTTCAACATCCATTCAACCTGTTCCTTCAACAATTCCATTTTGTGGTCGTCGGCCACTTTCAGGAATGTGGTCAGCAAATTTTTAAGATCCTTAGCACTGATGATTGTTTCGAAATTTCCGGCACACGAACACAATCCGGCAATGTTTTCGCGTTTGATTTGTTTGCATCGGGTACACTGTAGATCTTGCAGCGTATACGATATCAGCTTCCGTTGCACTACATCCAGCAGCCGTATTTCGATCTCTGTGTTGTCGTAGAAAACGTAGCATTGCGGACACAGCCATACAGGTCTGTTGGGTACAAAGAAGCAAATATTCAGTAGAATTGAGCGACGGTTTAGGAAACTTATTCAATGAAAATGGTAGACAAGCTCAATGATTATAGGCACTCAGAATCGTGATAAAGCGAAGCTGGGGGTTAATCAAATTTTCTTGGATTTTCGCATGACCATAGAAACTACATGACTCCGTCCTATTTATTGGACAGTAACAATAAAAGTGAAAGAGTTTTCAGAATCCGTAAATTGTGGCAACAGGGGTGAAGGTTCAGGTCTCCCACTTAATATTCAAACTCAAACTGTGTTACAAAATTAAGGAGGTAGCAGCAAAATGAGAAGTAAATAAGGAATTTGTTATTCGAGTTCAAGAAGAAACAGTTTAGCAAAAGCGGCTCAGAAGTATAGTTTTTTCATTCAAATGTGTGAGTTTGTCAATTATAGAGAACAGAGTGGCCTTATGGTGTGGCCGTGGCTGTGT
Source organism: Phytosciara flavipes (assembly GCA_026413405.1). Classification (NCBI taxonomy): domain Eukaryota; kingdom Metazoa; phylum Arthropoda; class Insecta; order Diptera; family Sciaridae; genus Phytosciara; species Phytosciara flavipes. Next base: position 2,968 of record JANTFA010152239.1, read on the forward strand.
TAAGAAATTTCCTATTTTCGTTCTTGGCAAAATGGTGTTGGTATACAAAATGGTTCAAAAAGAGGACGCATCCTTACTTTCAGTGTAGAGTTTTTCTAACGTCTCTAGTACATTCGGTCGCCCGGAAACTATGACTACTAAAGCATACTAAAGTATACGAGGGCCGCACTTTAAGTAGTAAGCATCGGGTACATCTAATCAGATAATTTTTGGACCTTTTTATGAGTTGCTTCCAGATGATAACAGTAAAATTTGATTTGGTTTAGTCACAGAAGCCCACAGAGGTTCATGCAAATTTTAAAATTTTTTGTGGTAGCACATCTAAATTACGTTAACATAATGAAAAATAAGGAGGAGTACAGGGCCTAGCAGTAAGAAAACTTGAAGAAAAACGATAAGAAGTCTCAGTCACACTTACATTCCATCCTTTAAGGCCTTGTCTTTATCCTTGATTAGGTCCACATCCCTACAGTGATTGCACGCTTTGCAAATGATTTCATGCAACACATAGCTCTGAATGGGATCCTTCCACATGGCCTTGTCACTGAACTCCCCGAAACCGATCAAACGAAGCATATTTCCCCGGAATGACTGAACCTACATTTCCAATAACATCGAAACGTTAAAAGTGTTAATAAAAATCAACTGAGCAATTGAACGAAAAGTGAATTTACTTCTTCATCAATTTTCTGATTGGTGAACAGTATCTTGCACAACGCATTTATGAAATGCAGCGCTGGACTTTCGTAGCCTTGTGCATAATTTGTGTGCAATCGTTGTGTCGCCTCGAATGCCAAATGGGACACATCTTTTACAGCATTGTTCGGTGTCGTTCCGTCAGCCAGCGCTTCCATGAACGCAGTCAAAACGGTGTCAAAGTGCTCGCGACAGTTGCCGTCATTGGTCAACAATTCACCAATGTTCCAATTCATGTCCATTGTAACTTCGTTTTCGTCATTTTCATTCAGTTCAGCCGATTCGGTCGCATTGTCTGCACTGACGTCTTTCGGCAGCTTACCACGTACACCGGAAAAATTTGCCGTATCCAGCCACCACAAAAATTCCCAACATTGTTGATACGACAAATGGATGCTATGAAAGATTTCCTTGTGTCTGATACTCTGGACAATGTATTCAACGTAGCCGATTGCGTCGGCGACCGTTTTCTTGTTTGTGTTGACGATAATTCGATTGAAATCAGCGAAGACAATCTCTGCACCAAGTCGTTGAAACTCGGCAATGATTTGAAGGAACATTTTCCGCATTAAATTGTTCAGTGCGCGCCGTAACGCTGGATCATACAGAAGGGCATTACTGGATCGAACCCAGCGGTAGAAATGAACAATCTGGAAATCTGAGAAGACGTTTCGATTCATTGTCACTTCACGCAGCCAACCGTTGATCATGGATCGCATAACACGGAACGCAGCACTACATAGAGCTGTGTCATCGTAACTGGGCAGAATAGCAGCTTCGTTGCGGTTAACCATGTCATCGAGAGAAGCCTAAAATGTCCTTTCGTGAATATATGTGGCGATGCAATTGAAATTTTACCAATTTTACCTGAGGTATGACATCAAATGTGATGGCTGAACTGGCACCTTCCATTTCCTGGACTTTGTTCGCTTGAAGTAAAGCACTCACCGCCAAACTGTCAATAGCCAATTCAACGCACACGTCACTGTAGAATCCTGATTTGTTTTGCACCACAGTTATGTTGTCTTCGAATTCGGCCAACAGCCGATTATCATCTGCTTCGCGACCGCCCAAATCTGGCCGACTAGTGGGCGATGTCCATAGAACAAAGTTATGTTTCTGCAAATATCTTGCGTAGAACAAATCAGCACCGAACAAAACCGTGTCCACAGGCATATTTCCGATGGGCAAATGGAAATACCGACACTGTTCCAGCATCAAGTCGACGACCGTATTTAAATTGAGGAAATGGCGTATCATAGCACGCGTACCAGATCGTTGCCATTCTAAGCCGGATAGAAGGGATGCATCGTCGCTAATATAGATGCAAGCTTGTGGAAAATCGCTCATTGCCGGCATTGATCCGTTCAGTTTTGATTGTTTTATGCTCGTCTGCAGACATAGCAACGTTGGGCCTTTCTTTTCATCTTTGTATTGCGACAACATTCGCTGAATGTGTCGATAGATTTGTTTCGGATCGACTTCCATGAATATTTCGAATGACATATCCTCGGGCGGCACATTCTCTTCGGTCACTTGACTTTGTCCACTGCTCAGAGCTGTCGTACGTTCCGTTGCGTAGAAATTTCTCATAGCAGGCATTTGATTGGTACGAACGGTATCCAACACAATGATGATGGCTTTTTTGATCGGAGGCATAAACAGGCCCCACATTTCTCGTTTGCCCGTCGACGATGTATGCTGATAGAGAAATATTCGCTTCAGCGATCCACCATCCTTCAGATATGGTTGTGACGATTGCGTTTGATATTGTAACTGATCGATTGAAAATGATTCAATGTCTTTTGAAGCCATTACGGCCAATTTCTTGGCCTCAGATCGCTGAACCGAACATATGCATCCCAGGTCCATTAATGCACGGAATTCGAGCGACATTTGAGTTTCGTAAATGCCTTCAATATCGGGCGTAGCCAGATCAGCCAACATCCCCAAACGATTGTCTCGAAACACCGACTCGCTGACTGAATACTGATACAAATGGTACACTGGCCGAGCTCTGGGCAATATTCGGTGTACCTTTTTCCACATCGATCCAGGCTCATTGGGAGCCGGTGAGTGTTGGTTCACATAGAATATCCTCGGAACGGTTAACTTAATTTTGTGCAATTCGTCGCCAACCATTGCCCACAGTATAAAATCTCCCATATCACCGACACTGGCAATTTGAATGATCTGCCACGATGATTCAATGAGAGAACGTTGTGTACGTTTCAGAAATCCACCTAAAGTCGCTGCAGTTCCACGCGTACTTACGGCAGCTGGTTCAGCCACTGTCTCTGTTCGACCTACTTTTGACTTTTTGTTTTTGTTCCCCGCATCCTTGAAGCGATTTCTTCGTGATAGTTGCCACTCCCACTTCTTCTTCTGGAAAGCAATCCAGGCCTGAATTTTATCCTTTGAATTTTCTAACTTTGGCGGATTTCCCACAGCCTCTCGCCATGTCTTGGCAGCTGCAGCTGCAGTTTCGCTCTCGTCGACAACTGATTGAGCTCTTTTACGTTTTGTGGTAATTGGAATGCCAAGACTGGTACTCGGTTCACTCATCATATCTTCAATGTCACGAATCTCTTGCTCAGCGGCAACGGGTTTCGCTTTCGCTGCAAAGATCTGATTGATTCGTCGTTGTTTCAGAACGTCATTCTTTTCAAGTATCCGTTTATGTAACCATTCTGGATGGGAGACCCGTGGAACTGGATTTGCTAGGCCTTGCAACGCAGCCGGAATTGTAATGATTTTTTGTATTGTACCACCCAAACGTTCGATGTAATAATTCCAATCGAGAACGTCTCTAATATCTGCATCACCCATCGAACTATCTTTAAGCCATCGCACAAGGTAGTGTCGTCGAACACTGGGAGCCGATTGAAAGATAGCAAGTGGAATGGCTCGTTCAGTAACCGGTGATCCTTCAGGTTTCTTCGATATTATGTACTTACAGGCCAGACCAGCATCTTTCACCATTTCTTCGCCCAAAAATTCAGCCAGACGCTTTGCCGTCGAAATGGTGTTAGACTTCTGCACCCCGTATTCCTCCAACTTCTTTGACATCGATCGATTCTCGGAAATCAATTCGAATAGTTCGGAATCGGGCATATTGGATCCCTTGCTATACAATACGTCCAGCCAGTAGTCAGCCACTTTGGCCACACTTGCGTAGCACTCCTCCAACGATTCGCCGTGTAGAAATGATTCGAACACCGACGATTGGAAAATTTTGATCAACTGCAGCTCACCACGTCGTTTCACCTCAAACCCTTTCAGTTCAGCCAGCGATCCATCGAAATTGAATACGGCATAGCGTTTCTTCAGTTTCTTTCCCTCTTCTTTGGCAGCCGGCAATACCATAGCCAAATACGGTCCATCCACTTCGAAGAATATAGAGTTCTCTTCGCGACGTTCATAGATCGGCGGTTGGCCATCGGATGCCTTCAAAACGAGTTCGTGATACTGATCGTTGGTGAAATGATCTTTAACCATTGTGTTCAGCACAGCATTCGGGTACGAGATGCTAAGTTTCTTCTTCTTATCATCATGTGTGTGAATGGTATACTCTTGTGGAAATGATGACGGCAATATACACCATATACCGTCCGTGTCCAATTCTAACGGTCTGCCAATGCATTCAACAATCTCTCGTGCCTTTTTGATAATATGCGCACCGGTCAGACAAACGATACCGGCCATAGGCATACTGTGCCAACGGGCACCGCGACGCATGACATATCCGTAAAATGAATTCAAAATACACTTGTGTGCCAGTTGTAACGAATCGTATAGAACTTCTCGACCTTTTGCAGCTTTGATTTCACTGGCATCGCCACTTTTCATTGCTGCTGCTACGGCTGACTTGGCTACTTTTGTCAGTCCTTTGTACTCATACCGACGATCTCGGAATGCGCGGACAGTGTCCACATAGAAACTGTTTTCCTTTTGACAAACTGTAGACGTACGATTTTCCAAGCGGGTTAACTTTGTCTTCTTGTAGGCTTTCCTGGAAATGGAAAACGAAAAGAAAAATCAATTTTCTGTTGATCTACAAATTACAATGACTGGGTGGATGGTACTGCCTCATCTACCAGTCACAAAATTACTCACCGACAATAATCAGTCAATCGTTTTTTCTCATAGCCAGCCTGTTCCTCTCTAGTCAGCTGATGGAAAGCTCTAGCTGGTCCATCTGGAAATTGAGGTGGAAACTTTTCAGTTTCCAACTGCTGTTGAATTCGTTGAAATTCATTTTTCGACGCAGGTAACATTTCACCACGCCACATCCAATCCATTTCTCGTTTACATGTAGCTCCGGGCTTATTAAAATCACACGCAGCACAATCCGTTTCGTTCACCATGGCTGATGGTTGGAGACGATTCGTTAGAATGATATTCGGGTACATAGCACCGACATCCAAGTGGAAAATTACTGGGTTCTCCAAACGATTCGGAATATCGTGCAGTCTCTGTAGGGCTTCTTCAATTTCACCTTTCACTTCAGCTAAATTCTTCACTGAACTCAATGGTACGCCTTCTTCCACTTCAATTGCATGGGATAGAACTTTGTCAACGTTACTCTGCAGTTTCCGTATCATTTCCTGTTCTAAACGAAAACGACATGGAATATCAGCACGAAAAACACCCGATTCCAGTGCTTCGACATGACCACCCACATATGTCTCGGAATCGAGAACGTGACCATCTTCGGAGAGTTTGTTCAGTTCCGTTTGTTCTTTGTTCGGGAAAACGATTGTGGCGTGGAACGCTTCAACCATCAGCAACGTTTCACACAATGTTCCCGACCCTTTACGCAAAACTTCGTCCGGTTCCATTGGGATGATTGTAGCCAGGGCAAAAATGAATGGATTCACGTATTTCATGTAAAGGTAATATGTTGCGACAGCATCGGACACCGAATAATTGGACAGTACTTGCGGCTGTTCGACTGCCATGCGACACATGTCTTCCGGATCCAATTCAACTGGATCGTAGCGCAATTTAGCTTTAGCAACAGCTTTCAAACCTTGACTGCCTACCGGCAAATATGAATCTCTTTTCACCCAACACAAGCAATCCATATGCATTGAGGGCCGACACAAATAGGTACCATCACGACTTTTCGAAAAGCCAATCTCTCGTTTCATGTCCATATCGTAGACGGCGGCACGTGTTTCCACAAATGGCCAATCGAAAAAGTCACCGTTGTATGTGACCACGACGTGCGGTTTGATCTCCAGAATGTGATCGAAAAACTTCTGGATCAAGGCCAATTCATTCGGTTCATTGAAGACAATGAAATTTCCCTCGAATTCCGGTTTCGGTGTGTACTCAAAGTCTTCAACGTCATGCGAAACGATTTCCCGGTTTGTGATCAGATAGCCTTGACCGTCGATCATATACGATATCATCATTATTTGATCGGACTGGGCGTCGGGAAATTTCAGCGGCAATTTCGTTGTTTCGATGTCATAGGCAAAAATTACCGGCTCTGGACGTTCGATAATATCCGGTCGTGGTGTAATGATTGGTGGTTCTGTGCTGCCCTTGCATCGTATGTTGAACCACAGGCCGCAGTTGATTTTCAAATCGATGGACACCCGAACATGATACGGCACATCATACTCACGTATGTCAATCAAACTATCGAAATAGTCGGTTGTTTGCTGGAAATTGTGCGAAGCTGCACTCACCAATGAATTACTCAACATTCTGATGTAGTTTGTGTTCGCCTTGTCTCGTTCACGATTCTTCTTCACCGCTGCCATTATTTCTCGTCGCACTTTCATCAAGACATTGTTGTTGGCAAACCATAATTGTAGATACTCTTGCGTCAAGCCGGTCAAATGGTTTGGTAGTTCAAGGTCCTCTTTCTTGATGTGTTCGATTTTCGTTATTTTTCCCTCGTACTTCTTGCTCAGATACCGTGACACTTCCAGCGATTTGCCTTCTCTTGTCCGAATGAGGAAATATGGTTGAAAGACAACGGTCACTTTGAATCGACTTCCGTCCATTTGAATGAAAAATAAATCTAAAGCGGAGACCAGACGACGATCCTCGTCCAGAATGTCGGTCTGCAAAAGCGACATTGTTTCGAATGAATAAGAAATTCGTACTGCAGCAAAATATAGTCACAACTCACCGAGTGCATATTGATCAAATATCCTATACGCTCTTTGGTGTCTTTCACCCGATCGAATCCATACTTGGAATCAATTCTGTCATTTTCTTGTGACTCCCGATAGCCCGCCTCCGTTTCACTGGATTTGAAATGAGATTTTGTGTGTTTTCACATTAGAAACATTGCAATGGAATTTGGTAATTCGAAATTATTTACCTTTCACCTCGACGTTGCACAATCTTTCCCGTATTCATTTTGAGTTATTTGTTTTCGCTAGGTCGCATTTGAGTTCCTTTTTTGTTTATAGGTAACACAAAGTAGTATTGAAGATAACTTGACGTTTTTTCCCGCCAAAATCTATGGATACACTGAATTTCGAACATATGTTTCGAACATATTGCAGTGTTCACAAAATATTGAGAGTGTTTTTAGCAATTATTATAATTCGAGAGTTTTTGAAGTATATTTGCTAAAAATCTTGCAGAAAATATTTTCCATTCACAAATTTTGCAACTATTCCCTGGTGTCACCAGTTTCTATGTACGTTTGTACATTCGATACAAAAAATGTTTGCCACTAGCATTGAGCCCCTTGTCACAAATATCCAATAACTTCTCTGTCTGAGCCAGACAAAATGCGTTCCACGGTGTGCTTCAATCCATTTTAATTGAAATTTTTTGCATATGAATTTTCTCTTTTGATTGTGGTTCTTGGATACCATACGAAATGATTGTGACAAAAATCAGCTCGGCGATCGGGTGAATTTTGAAATAATGAACAAAGTTGTATTATTTCCACCATTTTCCATACATTTTCAAGGGGTACTTAAAATTGTGAAAGATTTTCCGAATTTTTTTCATGCAATCGAAGAAAAATAACTTTCAATAAGAAAAAATTGCGATTTGAAATCAAGAACGGTCCAAATTGTATATCATGATTCAAGACGTATCATATCATAGAATACCGAACCCACGCGTTTAGTGCGGTATCGGCTTCTGTCAAAGTATTGATTCTGGACTTGTCTATCTATCTATCTCGCTATCGCTGAAATGTCCTCGAAAAAAGTTTATATTCTCCTAACATGATTAGAGTGCAATATCAGATCGACCAATGTTTTTACTGCAGAGTTCGCGCTTTGTTTGAATTTATCTAACTTATAACTTTGGATTTTAACGTCGTCACATATGGCTCAAATGGACAATGAAAGTAGATGGACAGGTATGGCCAAGTCATACAAGCCGGAGGACACACGGATTTTGCTTTTTTATGGGCTTG
>JANTFA010152261.1:0-11062 GCA_026413405.1 Phytosciara flavipes
AATTTGCCGGGTTTGCCGCAAGTGCACAATTCACAGTACATGCAGGCCCAATTTCAAATGGCCGCTGCATTAGCCCAGCGACAAGCTGAACATGGATTCCCTGCTAGTGCCAAATTTGGCAGTCATCCGCCGCATTTAGTGAATCCAAATATGGCAAGGGAATATCCACTGTATCCATGGCTATTGAGCAGGCATGGACGCATTTTTCCACACGGATTTCCTGGAAGTAAATTGCATGTTGTTTTTTCGAGTTGAACTTGGTGCTATGATTGGAATGATATTTTGCTTGGAGGAGTGGTTGTGGTATGAATGTGGATTGTTATAGACGCCTTAACAATGGAAGAAGTAGATTTATCCGAAAAAAAATTTGATTTGAAAGTGTCGCTGACACTTTAACATTAGAAGGAGTAGATTTTCATACGAAAGTTTTGTTTCAAAGTGTCTCTCACGGTGACCATTACGCTATGTTCATCAGGGAGTTCGATTTGCTTTTTTTCTAGTTTCGTAAGTGAAACTAAATTTGTAGCAAAGTACAAAGTTAGGTGTGGTTTTACTGTTGTTGTTGTTGGTTTTCGGGGATAACGTCAGCTGAGGTGGTAGAAGTTTTTTCTTCTCGACCATGCGCATTTGTGTTACACCAATACCTCTCTTTGCAAATAGCTGGGATAAGACTTTTACGACTAAAGTAGGATAGCATTCTTTCAACTCTATGGAAATTTATGCTTAAAAGCATAAAAACTTCATAATCCGTAATTGCTGTAATAATATCACTGTTCACAGAAAATGAACGGAGAGCCCAATTGTTTACGGGGTTTTGTTTATTATGACACAGAATCTCAGCTCATGGTGACCAATACACCATCACTGATTTCGTGTTAATCTAATCTGCACTTATGGCCGGATAATTATAGCCAAGTTATCGTCTTACAATTTGAACGATTAGCGATTAAATGAATAGTTTATGCAAAAATTAAAATTGCATTTGCGCACCAGGCATAATATGATGATGTAAATCTGAGACGGTCGTAAATAAAATATAATTTTCAAATTGTAACACTAATTTGCATCTATTGACATTGATAATTACTTTGCATCGCTGATATATCTCTCTGTGAATATCAACGGTGTTAGATATCAGCAGCAGCAGTAGCGGCAGCAGCAATTCGCTGTTAGCATTTTAGCTCTCTCGAAAGAAAGCCATTTAAATGCGTAATTATATTTACCGAAACCGGTTGACCAATTAAATAGTTACAATTATTACGACATTACATCGAATTAACTAGCCGATTTACAATTTCATTTTATTTATTTTACCGTAGGATGGATATTTTTCATTCCGCGATGTAGACACTTTTATATTATGAATGTATACCACCGCATAGCGGTTGTTGTTTGTCCAGAGGAGGCATCAGAGGCACACATGTTATTGTGTGCTGCCTTTCGTAAATGGTTTAATTACACAACACTGTCAAGTTAAATGTTCTAGCTAATCAATTTTCAGCAATGATTATATGCTTTCGAGGTTCCTGGGTACATCAACATCGAAATGTTAATGATCGCCCTCTTCGCTTTATGATGAGAAAATGTTTGAGTGTTTAGACAGTACAGTTTGAGAAATATAACTTTCGACGTATTCAACGACATCATGTTATCGCTCATTTTGCATGTTATTTTAAATGACAACTGAGAGAATCAGAGAAACGACGATATCGTTGAATATGTCGGAAGTTATATTTCTCAGACCGTAGCTAAAGTGAGTAGTAGCCTTTTCATTAACGGGTTTTTTTTAATGAATCCTAAAGGCGTTACATTCTTTCATTTATCACAACTAAACGAATGGCTTCTATCATTGCTCGAACTTAGAACTTTGTGGCTCCACGTGTTTCCTTGGTGATCACTCATTCCACAGGAAAAATTCAGACAAGGACTCTCTCAAGTGAGGTCGCATCTTCCTCAGCCTAAAAGCTCTACACAAAATAAAATCAATCTTTCAACCAAATTGCTTCACATTCATTCAAAACCTTACCGCATAATCCCACATTACGTGTCATTACCTGTCATATACATGCTAAGTCCTGTCAATATTCCAGAGTTTTTATCTACAATGTTTAAACGAATTATACCATATCGCTTCGCATAATTCCATTTTGTCAAGTTATCGATACATCAGTCCGTAAATCATTTCACAATGTGAATGATGTGAAGCCAAAAATTTCAGTTCTGTTGTAGCATTTTGTATCGAAAATCATGCCATTAGGAAAATAAGTTCATTTAGCAGGAGTCGCATTGGAGCGGTTTTGACCTATATTACCGTCATCATGTTACAGTTTGATGGTAGCAAATCCAATCCGATAGAATTAAGTTACAAATTTTGTTAAGCCGACTTCCTCGCCACATTGAGTCAGCTTTGTGGTATCTAAGAATCGACTTCAATCCACCCTATTCAAGTGAATACAAACAGGAAGTAGGTCACTCTCTCTCTCTCTCTCTCTGCCTATCCACCTGTTTTTATCTCATATGTCTTCGGTGACTAATTAATTGAAGATACAATTTATTATCTCACTGCGACAGAAAAAGATTTGCAATGGGATACAAAAACCGACATTTACCAATGGTCTGTATCCATCAGCTCAGCAACCAGCCTGGATTACAATTCCTCTCATGAAAGTCACACGTCACATCTAGATGATCATTTTCATTCCTTTTTATTTGTCCTCTTAAGATTTCTATTCAAAAATGAGTTCGAAAATAGTATTTTTCCTAACGCATGCTGATAGATTTTCAGAATTAAATTAGAGCCGATAATGAGTTCTGGAACCGAATAAGTTAGGAACACCATTTATTAATTCGAATGAAAGTTTTATGTTTTTTGCCTTCAACTTTTCAAGTTCCTTAGCTAATGCTTCTGTCGTTACTGTCTCTTCGTCCTTTCTCTGATTCTCTCGATTACTGTTTGAGATAACATGCAAAATATAGAGAATACAGAGAAACGATGATATCGTTGAATTTGTTGAAAGTTATATTTCTCAAACTGTAATAACTAAAACCATTTGCTGTAAAGTTTCATTAGGTAGGGAACTGTATCTCGATAGGTTTCAAAGATATTTTGACGACTAAAGAACTGAATTGAAATAAAGAAACACCATAGTCTCTATCGAGCGACGAAGTTGCGATAATTCCTCACTAAATACAGTGACCGCATGTTTTGTTTTTGAGTCGCGAGGAATTCACTCACTGTATGAAACACGTATCGTGCGCTGGTATATTATTGCATACGATGTCTTGTCAACTTCTGCTTCGCCTCGGGTTGATAATCAACATCTAGTTATACGATAACATACCTCGGTGCTCTTGTTCCATAAAAATAATTATCATGAAAGCCGTAATTACGTGCAAAATCGTCACACTGTATACAGCTCGATACAAGATAGTGCTTTATTTAGACACACATTGTGCATTATAGTCTCACGAGATCGCAAGCAAAACTAGTGCCTAATGTAGCATTCCTCAGTTGGCTCCAGAGTCTGGAGTCCAGACCCTTACACAGTTCTGTCAAAATGAATTCATTCATAAACAGCAATTCTATGAAAACGTAACATTCTCCTTCTCCTCCTTCATTAGCCTCTATTGTTTGTTGTTGAACGTAGGCCTCTCCCCTAATCGCTTCCATTCTTCACGATCTCCTGCTGCTTGCTGCCAGTTGGTTTCGGAAATTTTCTTGGTGCTGTTATGCCATTTTTCTGGTCATCTTACCGTTTCGTTTGCGGTCTCCACTTTATAAAAGTTTTGGTCAAACACTCATAAGTCCGTCTAGCATTTCAATGATGCTACTCGCTCCACAACATCTATTGATTCATCATCTTATCTCTAAGCGAAATCCGCAGCATATTTCATTCCATGGTTCGTTGCGTCACACTCAAACTATATTTTCGGACAAATGTTAATGTTACAGTTTCTGCTCTAAAATATTAGTCTGAGTTTTCAGCTCGCTGCTCATCCTTGGCCTTCAGCTGTCTGATTTTCGAGACCCAGTTTAAACTTGTGACCAAGATTTATCGACTCTTTCAATGACGTCATTCCCAACCTTCATCATTTCCGTTTTCGACAGATTCATCTTGAGACCAACATTAATGGATTTTATTGATGCAATTGGTTGACCATCGTTTAGTAGCTGATCGAGATCGGCTGCAATGAAGCGAAACAGCGAAACATCATCGGTTCATGTTGATTCCCTTTTCACTCGAATCCAATTTCTTGAATATTTTCTCTATAGCGTTAACTTTAACAGCTTAGATGATATACATCACCCGGTCTCACTCCTCTTTCAATGTATAACATAACGAACTAACGTTTTTCTATCACAAAATGCCAAACTCGTAAACCTTTCATAATCTAATCATTCCAGCCGCTCTTTTCTAAGCATTTTTTTTCTTTCCGATTTCATTTCTACTCGCCATCCTCTCTCAATTCTATTCATTTTACTTCCATACTCTGTATAGAGTCATTAAAATGATTCGAACAAAAAAAGAAGAAGAAGAAGAAGAATGAATCCCACTTGATGATATAATTAATTACAACGATGAGCATCGTACTTAACGTGTAGAAATAATAAATAAATAATTCTTAAAACAAAAAAAAATGATCAACGAGAGGCGTTACTTCATTAAAGCGTTTTTCAGCGTTTCAAAAATTTAACAAATAATTAGAAATGCTATCGTTCATCAAATAAAATAAATATCCGTATCCTCATCTCCATAAACACATCATTAATTATAACAAATTAAAATATGAGAAAATGTTTAATGCATTCTAGAGATTTTGATATGAATTCACGAAACGAAATATGTATTTTATATTCCAAGAATCGATTTTATTTCTCGGCGTTTTTTTTTTTGTTGCTTTGGTTTGACTTGACTTGGTTTATTTCTAAATGGGAATGAACATGAAATGATTTTGATCCACCATTTTAATATAATTTATATTCTCTCGACTTTGGCTTGTCTTTTTTCTTCTTCTTCTTCTTCTTTATTCCAATTCAATCCAAACTATTAAATTTCTGCTGTCATTAAACATTTAAATTAATTATTGTTGTTGTAAACGCACCTTTTCTTTTCAAATTTAATTCGTCAATTCTGCTCTTGACAGCTGTTATTCTCGTATTTTATATGGTGTAGACGAAAAATAATATTAAAAAAAGAAGAAGAAGGAAAAAAATTAATCGAAGAATACAAAACAGAAAATATTTTCTAAAGAGAGAAGAACAACAACAACAACAACAAAATCAACAAGACAACAAAAAAGAAGAAGAAGAAGAAGAAGAAGAAAGAAACAAACAAAAATGGTTAGAATAAAAAGTCTGAAGAAAAGTAATACGATTAACGATTAACGTTTTATTTGATTCAGAATGTTGTTTGTTTTATCGAAATGAGAGTAGAATTCGTGTTTTATTACACTTGTAATTTCAGATGTGAAGACGATTTTTTGATGTAAAGTTTTTTACGTTTCGTAAAATAATTTATTGATTACACAGATCAAGTTCTCTCGTCTCTCTGTTTGTCTGTTTGTTTGTTTGTTTGTTGTGTGTTGGTTTTCTTCTTCTTCTTTTTCTTATTATTTCGTCTTCTTCTTCTTTTATCATCTGCTTAAATTGTAATTTTATGCAGATTAACCATTTTGTGTGTGTTTGTCAAAATTTACGATGTGAAAATTATTTATTTATGTTAAACAAACGAAAAACCGGGCAATGGTACGATTTTACAAATTAATGTCGGCTCAAACTTGTACGTACACACACATTTTATTCCGAGAGAGAGACTGATAAAATGCGCTTTTTTATACCTGATGAAATTTATATTTATTTTCATTCAAAAAAGTATTTAGTTCAAACTTGTTCTGATGGTTGTTTTTTTCTGTATTCACGGACTACGGACTACAGACAGCCAATGTTTACTTTGTGTACATTGTATGAAAGGCAATAATTCAGTTTCATCAAGAAACACGAATATAATTACAGAAATGATCTGACTTCATTTCACTAAACTACACACTGGATTCGAGCAGTGAACAATGTTCGATTCCATGTTTGTTTTCATTCTTCTCATCTCTCTGCTTCCACCGGATAATAAATGAGTTTTTTCGGCGGCTGAATGGAACACTCTGGCTAACAAACGATAAAAGAAGAACTTACCACTACCATACGGTGGGGCTTAACCACTTTTTTAGAAGTTCGTACTCAACGGAAAATTGTTTTTAGGGTCAAACAAAACTTTTATGCTCTTGCACAAAAGTATAACTAGGCTCGTAGAGTTTGGTCATTCTTTGCCACTGTCGCCATGGCCTAATGAGATGTGGCAATTTTTTAAATGTATAAAAACAATTTTCCGTTGAGTAATCGCATGTTCACGAGCTTCTCAAAGAAAAAAAAGTGGTTCATCCTCACCGTGTCATGCTAATAAATGTGTCATTGTGCTACAACCAACGACTCAATAAAAAATATTACAATGAGTGTGCTCAGAGCGCTCTATCGGAGTGTATACGGTTTCATAGCTTGTATACCGACTAGCCATTCACGCAATTTTGCAATTAATCTGAAGATAATTTGCTCATCGAAATACGGGTGCAATTAGAGATCTTGTTTTTAACATTCTTTCAATGTAACCGCTCTGCTATTCGTAACGATATTATACAAGGAAACCGAGTACAACTGTTCATGAATAATAATCTACAGTTGGTTCAAATCATGTCATTAATTCAGTCGAAGGACTTTTCTCATTAGTCTAGCTGGCTGTATCTAGAATGACTTAATGAGCTGAAAAGCCAACATATCTGACTTACTAACTAGTGCGTTCAACTCTATAGTGCCTGTGTGTGTGCACTCATGTAAGTGAATGACATGAATTGCTACATCACGCAGATTTTTCTGTCAAGAGTTTTCCTCTTGATTCCTAAGTCAATTTAATTTGCAAAAAAAAAGTTCTATCGCAAACCATGCAAAGAAATTTCAAGCAAAAGAAAATATAAAATTTTAATTAACCTCAAAAGCTTCCATTATGTTCTTTTTGTTGTTGTTGATACTGTTTGTATTCTCAGAAAGGCCGGCAGTTTTAGCAATGCGTTGCGATAAGAAAGAAAAAAAACGTTATCGGTTTCGAACGGTACACCTTTTATATCTCCAAGCATTAAAACTTTGAATTAATTTAGATTTTTTGCCGTATATTATGAAGCTTGTGTGACGATTCTCTATACCGGCAGAAATCAATGAATCTGACAAAATATTCGTGAGAAAAAAATGTTTTAGTAACAGCAGCTCATCTTTCCATTTAGCCACACATTAACCTTTCAGACGTATAACAATTACATTCGGCAAATCTATTACTTCGTTTGTTTTGAGTATTTCGTTTTGTTACATTCGAGGTCTTTTACTTCATTTGTTACGACAGCACTTTTGGTATATAACGGAATGATTTGACGTATCAATTGCTTATTACGGTCATCATTGTCGATAACAGATGACTGCCACGTTTTTGAAAGGCTGAAAAACTGCTAACGGAATTTCAATTTTAGCAAAAACTATCGTTATTGGGTTGGACTTTTGAATCGTAGTCTAGACCTGAACATTGACGTTTGTCTGTCATAGTCTGTCAACTTGTTGATTGAAATGAATTTTTCTGAAAATGTTTCACCATTCGACGTCATTCAACGTGACGTCATTTGTTTAAGACCTCTACAGGCCTATGTGCCTGCTTCACTGCGCGTATTACCTAACAAATGTAATAATGTAAACGACAAGCAAGTAGCGATTCAATCAGGAAATCTCTTACTTTGTTGAGTTCTTTGTTGATTTATAAATTGTTTTGCATAATAAATAATAGAAGGCCAAAGCACACCGCCTATTTCGGTCGTGATTTTCGATAACACATGACAAAGGACCATTCACAAATTACGCACGCTCTATTAGAGGGAGGGGTCTGACAATTCCGTACGCTTCGAAACCTTTTCATACATTTTTTCGTACGCATGAGAGAAATGGTCTGACAAGCAAAATTTTGAGATTGGCTTCTAAATGTTCGACTCCAAGCTAACGTTTTAATTTTCTCGTCCAATTCGAAAACTACATTTTCATCATGGCCTTGAGTTACGGCAAACTTACTGTAACAAAAACTCTTACTCCTCTTGTTTCGGATACTTAAGTATCTCTTAGTGTTTGATAACCAATCTATTACTTCATTATGTTTATCATGCATTTCGATATCCAACGCCAAAACAGGGATGAAAAATGTAAATTGTTTCACTGAAAACTAACTGAAGAAAATAACTGAAAAGAAACGATTCTGTAACTCATGATATTTTCAACATGATAACATAATGCCGGGAGACCCTGCGGTCATATTTAGTAGAAATTGAATTAACCATCTGATGAAAATGATTGTTAAATATGATTGTTGTTTCATGAATTCGTTATTTTTTTCGCCTTGGCCTAAGCCACTGATACCACTTACGAAAATTAAGTTTGCTAAAATTTATTAAATTAAATTGCATGTTGCAAAGCGGAGCTGGTGATGTTCTAAATTGAAGGCATATTATACATGGAGAAACCACACAGATGAAAAAAAATTCAAAATATTAAGAGTGATTTAGCGATAAATTGGAACAGTTTGTATGAACGAGAAATGCAACCCACCTGCGATTTCAAAAAGCTAGGTGTCGATGGGGCTCAATACGAGATACTACTCACCTTTGTATGGAGGGTCGTTTGAGTGATAGCACTGAATTTGAGGTGTTCTCTGAGAAGAAAAATGTTTTTCTTCACTTTTTATCGTACAGCCAGCTGCATTCAAATGAGGGTCTTTTCATCGTTTTCTAAATTTTCTCGATTGTCTTGGATATTCTTTGACCGGTGTTAATAACAAAATTTCGTTCTTCAACGAGGCGAGAAGATGGGCGCTAACTATATCTCGATGGCGTCATGGTCATTTTAAAACATCGACTGCGTTACGTTAAAGAAAATTGAATTGGCTGTACCAATGACAGTTAAATCCAATAACATTTAAGAAAAATAAAAAAGCCCTCATTGGAATGCAACTGGCTGTATATATATATTGGGCTATGAGTGGTCGATGTCTATCAAATGTTAAGAGGTTGGTGTGTTACACAAGGCGAATGACGCGCGGTTTCAAGTAGGTCGAGCCGCTAGCTATACGAGCCGCAATAACTTTATATTCAAAAGAAATTTCGGGTCTATGTCGCCTGCGAGCAGCACCATATCTGGCCGGTTATATTGCCTCTGTAGGGCTTACTCAGTAAAGAGGCGAGTAGCATCCAAGGTTACCATCGACCTCTTTGAAATCGCAGATGGGTTCACCGAGCAGCAACTTGTTTGAAGTTTTCGCGATATCACTCTTAAATTTTAATGAACCATAAACCGGACCCGCTACTATGCGAAAAATTGCTGATAATCTAAACAGTTTCTGTCTTTAAAATCAAATAATCCGATAAGAATCAACCGTTCCGCGCGTGTGTGTGTGTGTGCAATTTGTGGATACATCCAATATATTAACACCATAAACTGTGTTTCCATGTTAAATAGATTGTTAACATTTCGATAAAATAATTGGCCGAAGGATAACACTATACAACCAATCTGAATACGCAAAATATATCTATCTGTCTGAATGTGCCTGCAACAGCGTATGGAGGTGATCACGACGACAAACTAATATCGTTAGTCTAAATCACATGCAAAATTGTTGGATTTATTTTTTGTTTATATTTATCGAAAACGATCGTTTTACACAGAGTTATGCAAAATTTAAAAACCGATAAAAATTAATTGATTTTAACTCGTTTTAATTCCTTTAAAATCAGAGAGACAAAGATAAGTGTTGGAATATTATAATTTGATTGCCTCAATAAAAATGTCAAATTATTCGGCGAGAGTGTATACACCCAGGTATACAACAACACTCATGTATGGCATGTGATACTGAGATGAGTGGAATATAACGTGTTCCCTTATCATAAATAGAGTTTCTAATCTGATATTCAAACATAAATTAGATTTTCCGTTTTATTATACTTAATGCTAAACGAACAAAAAACGCCACAGCAAATATATTTTATACACAACAACAACAACAACGAACCGGGCATATAGAGTCCGAACAGCAGCAGTTATAGCCAGCAACAATAAATTAAATTATATGAAAATATTTCTTGCTTATTCGATATTAATTATTATTAATTTGTATTTTATTCAAACTGTTAGCAATAAACATTTAAACTGCTTTAAACACACAATGCAAAATTATAAATTTAATTTAATTAAAAAAGAAAAAAAAAAAACCTTTTTTCACCGTTACCAGCAGTCACTTTTCGTAATATTATTAACTTCTACCACACTTTATTATTCGCGTTCATTTCAATCCCTTGACTGAAAGTCAGGGTCTTATGGAAACTAAATGCCATCATAGTGAACTGATTGAAAATGTATGACCAAAAAACTGTAAATCGTCATTCCCTGGCAATTTCTTGTAAAAACGATAACTCAACGGATTTCTGGAAACTTTTCCGACGGGGAATTAGTTTCCTGAGGTTAAGTTCGAAGATGGGCCATAACGAACTGGGGATCTGGGAGTTATTCTCAACGGAATTTTTGCTTCGTCACTTTGTAAAGACGAATAATATGAAAGTACTGTCCAAATCCAGAATTGTTAGCGTAGTCGTAGTTTTTTTGTTCAGCTAAGCCGTACAGAGTACAATTGATCGAACACTGATTTTCTGATCAGAGTACTACAATGATTGATGAGGAAACCTAGTCACTAGTCATAATTAGCATAACTTCACATAATTTAAACGAAGTTTGAACGAGCATGGATTTACATGTTTCTGATGACTTTGATGATTAATCGAATTTATTTTGTTAGTTCCAAATCCAAAACTCATCTCCCTACATGTATAGTGATCTGGAATCCAAGACAACTATTGTGTGATTCATTGACGGGCAATTTTTTCAATAGGAACTTTAACAGAAAAAAAAATAAAAGAATGATCCACAACTTATGTA
>JANTFA010152272.1:0-11061 GCA_026413405.1 Phytosciara flavipes
AATTATTTATGGATGTGAATCAATTTCAAATCTGTCATAGAAAAAAATCGCTCGCTGCGCTCGTATTGTATATAAATTCAATAAAAACAATAACCTGAATTAAGTGAAGAGGCTTGAATCAATAATGAAGTAATGATCCTTACCACTTTGAAGCTCATGAGAAGTTTTTTTTTCCATTTCCCGGTGACAACACCTACGGGAAATTTTGCTACTCAAAACGGGAAGTAAGTAGATTCAGACTTAAGCTGGAACTTCCCATTTTAGAAGAGTGACGGATGTCACACATACAAAAATTGGTTTTATTTCAAATGTCATAAGTCAAATTTATGAACACTGAAAGTTTTACTGTTACATGTGAACGGGATTCTCCCACAGAAAACTAAAATGTTTTGTGCTGAACCTCAACTGGAACTTAAAGACTGGTTTGCGACGTTGTTATTTATTGAAACTTTGTAATCTTCAATTCAAAGTGACATTTTCTCAAAGCTTTCCGATCACCGGGCGTGGACGTAATATGTATTCCAGTGGTCCCGTTCTTTTTACTTTAGCTTTCAGATCTCATTCCTAAGAACGGTGTTAGAATGCCTCAAAAACGAAACGAAAAAGTATATTTCTAGTCTCTTTGCTTCGAGATAGCAGAGTTCGAGGTAATCATCAAGATACGACGAATCATCCTCAAAATGGCATTGATTAATCTGTCATGAGAAATACACTCTTTCAATGAATTTTGTGCTTAATGTCTTTATGAAAAAAATGTCCTTGTTCCTTACAAAGAAACAAGCGCCAATGACAGTTAATTTTTGTATGACATCTAAGAAAAATAAAAAAGTTAATGAAAAGGCCCTCCTTGAATGCAGCTGGCTGTAGCTCGAAATAATTGTTTGTGAAAATTTTATTTGCGAAATATTTTCACACCATCGATTCTATGCAATATTCAAGATTCATTAAAACAAATAACTTACCATAACTTTCGGCAATGGAGGTCGAACAGGTGGTGGTGCAACAGTTACAGGAGGTGTAACAGGTGAATATATAACAGCAGCATCCGTTGATGGTACATCACCATTTCCCACTGGTCGGTGGTTTTGATCCGATACATTTGTGTGCTGAAATAAAGTTTCATTGAATAATATTCGAACTGTGTACAGCAAGAGCATTTCATATTTTAGCTCTTGAGTCTACGTTTGGTTAAGGTTGAATATGTATAATCATCCAGATGTATATCTCTTTCATATTGGTGATATTAATTAGTGTAATTAAGTGATACACACTTTTCTAATTGGTTTGACTTTAACGTAATATTACGGTTATCGCATCTGATAAGAAACCTTTTCCTTTCTTGATTTCAAAACGCGTTTATGGTGTTACATGATTTTGTGGTTTCTCTGTGCAAGATCATAAAACATAAAAAGATTTTTTTTCCTCGCCCCGAACCAGATATTGGCAAAATTTTTGTATCGAGCTATATAAAAATGAGCGGAAAAAATCAGTCAGAAAAAAAAACTTTTTTTATTGCAACCTTACGTATGTGATATGGCAACACTTATCACATTCAATCTGGCTGTCTGCATTGAATTTTGTGAAGGATATTTTACCTTTACGTTTACACGATATTTACAGAATTGTTATGGGAATATCGAAGCTGAAAATATAGATATTGGCTATATATGTGGCATATGGGGATATGATATTACCATTTTCATATTATGTGCAAGAATTATGAATATTTTATGCATTCAACGTCATGTGTGTGTGTGTGTATCACATCCACATCCACAACAACACATCGGAACGGATGTAAATGGCATCCGAGGTGATGCGGTCTGTTTAAGTGTGTACAAACGGTACACGATGATCGGGCGAAATCCAAAGAAACTCGAATGGATAAATTGAAAACGTGCTCGTCGTTCATTATCCATCTTTATTATACGGAGACCTTTGAGAGCAGCACGTAATTAATACAATTTGGTTCGACCTTTTTTCGGTTTAGTGTTAATTTAAACCAATACAATTAGCTAGTTAAGTTTTCTTTCTTATCTTGAACATTTCCATGATTAAATTTTAGTGGCGTCTGTCGCTTGTTGCGTGAGTGGGCGTACTTAAATTGACCGGAAAAAGTTTGCGGGTTGTTTTTGTGGGTGTGCGACTTTTTCAGATAATCGGAATATTGGATGCTTCCATTGTTTGTCATCCTTTAGATCCAAGAATGTCTTTCATGTTTTATATGAAATTCCGTCCTTCAAATAAAGAACTTTGCTAAGTTGATAAAATACAACTAGACTCGAATCAGGACATGGATCTCCAGGCCAGAAGCTGGAAAGTTCAGTTTAGATTCAGGTTTATTTCGCAACGGCCTGAGCCTGACGCTAGCGAGATTTATAGTTGACGTGACCTGACCTGATCTAAATCATCGTTGATCTGAAGTAAAACACATTAACTGGATTTCCACCAACACAGCTCGGGTTCGATCCCCGATGCAGACCCAAGCTCTATAAATTGGGTAGTTACGGAATTTGAAGCCTGTAACGAAACAGTACACAGGAATCAGTGTTGTTGTGCATTGTAGCAGCTCGTGTACACAAGATCAGACGACATGGTAACATGGAAATGATTAGAACCGCTGGCTTTCATCACACAGAATTGGATATTAACGAAATAAAGGCGCGAGCGATGTCAACCACGAGCATCATTCAGTCGGGTTCGCATGGTCACTGTGGACAGAATGTCGTTACAAATAAGATAATTCGTAAATACCAATCAAGCCGTAGTAAGTGCGCCGGAAATATTTGAATTTTGGTCGGACTTTTTGTCAATTCAACGCTGTCGCTATAAGAAAACTGTGCGTCAAAACCAATATTTTTGCGGTTCTTTTCGAATCTGCAGCGCACTTACTGTGTGAATTGTGCTCCATACGCTAAATAAATTTAGGTGATAACAAGCTCAGGTCAATTTGGGTCAGGTCGACGTTTTACAATCAGGTTCGGTTCAAATCATGTCGATAGGTTAGGCTTCAGGCTAACCTTACTAGATTCGAGCGAGCTTTAAATGGAGTTCGCTAGGTGTCTAGAAATTTTAACTATTTGTGGGACACCGAACGTATCGCTGAACATCCCAAAAAAAATTCCGCTCGCCCACTTTCGAAATTCTAGCATAGTTTGCATAATAAAACATGTATCTGGGGCTACACTTAAATTTTATACACGGCAAGATCGAAGAAATATTTTTTTATAGATTTTCCTTCATCAATGTTTGCACATAGTAGAAAGTAACAATTTCTCACCGAAATAAAGCAAAAAAAAAATTGTTGATATGACGAGTATGAGATAGGATTTTTCGCTTTGCGCGTAACATGTATCCCTTTTATGAGCATTCTCATCTCGCTGGGAACGCTATAAAATGGCTATAAAAACACTTTCAGACGCAATAAATTTAAATAATTTTCCGTCTCGCTTTTGAATTTCTTTGTTTTTGATTTTAATTTTTTTTTTCGGTATAAATTCCCACACAAATGGAACAGAAAATTGAATGAAATTTTATTCAATTGACTGGCTCAATAGTGTGCTTCTTCTTTTACGCCCAACCCATATGGATGTTAACATCCACTATTGCAGCATTATATGGTAACATTGTCTGGATGTCTAATATGAAATAAATTCGAAAATATTTCTCTTATCCATTTATTTAAACTGAAGATTAAAAGCACAGTACCATTTGCATGCGGGATATATGGAAAATTTATGGACAAAACACAAATTTCATTTGACTTTCTATTCCAAGTATTTTACATACCGAATTTGAATGGAAAAGTTCGGCATAGATGGAATGGATTATTCTAAGAGCAAGAAAACAATAACCTTGAGAAATGCGATACCGACTTTCTTTCCACATTATTTGCCGCCTAATAACTGTTAAACCGGCAAGTTTATGTAATCTTCTGGGATATAGAAAAGCAAAAACTCACCATTGACCCTCGGTTAATGTTTCTATTAATCAAAATTCAGAGCCACCAGACTCGTCAAACAAACAATTTTTTTTCAGACGACTATTTCTCATCTGTTAAGAAGAGCGTCGACAAAAATAAGCTGCTGAAGTCTGTTCATTTGTAAATATTTCTGATAAAATGGTTCGTTAACCACATGTTTTATAGAATTTATGAAATACTCTCTTCCGTCCAGGGAACACTTGTAAATGTCGTCTTATATGGAAAAATGTAATTTAAACTAATGACGTAGAAGATTTTGCATCAACTATTTGAAAATATTGATATCGGGAAAATGGTAAACGATTCAATGGATAAATTGACGAGCGATTACACACTCCTGCCATGTACGAAAGGTTAAAATATTGACTGCGTCAGGTTCAATGGAATTTCTAGCAGTCATTGTCCGTCAAATGAACAATGCACTTCTACCAAGTGGTGTGCATTAGAGTGAAAATTTCTTTCATTTTTGTTTGAAATATACTGCGGAAATTTTATGTTGTTTATTGCAAATACAGCCAACGTCAATCGACTTTCATTAGAAATTTGCTCCAGCTGATTTTCAGCTGGTTCACTCATACAAACACAGATGTTTTTTATTGTTTACACGGCTTCACAACTATTACGGGTGTACTGTTACACCATCAGTATAAACACTCAGGTTCGTATGTTTTAGTCATCGATCTAAGAATACCTAGATTTGCAATGTCAAACAGCAACTTGAAAAAAACTCTTCTTGGATGTATGTGCGATATTTGTGTTCAGATACAACGTCGCCGTCGTCCTAAAGTAGGCGCTAAATTCAAACCTATTCTGTTTGTATGAAAAGTACGTCGTGTCGAGCTTTACATCACACAATTTGCAAAACATCTCACGACGATCGTTCGTGTTGTTGTGTGCGTGATATGTAAGCTCTGGATGTTTGTTCGACATTGGTTTTAGTGGATCAGCTGAAAGTCATGTGAAGCTAATTTCTGATGAAATTCGATTGACGTTGACTATATCTGTTTATTTATCACATTCTAATTTGCTTAAAACTCGACTTCTGTTTGTGTGCACAGGACTAGTGCCGCAAAAAACACGATAAACACAAACACTCATTGAATAATTTCACAACAACAACCCAAATACTATCAATAGTACTACAAATAGCATACCCTCTAAATACAGTTAATCTGTTGATAAGTTGACCCATTTCAGTGTACATTAGGTTCAGAATTAATAGTGACTTCTCAATGAAGGTACATTTCTGCTCATCGACCACAAAATCCATAAGTAAATATTGCTTTTGTTCTGCCCACTAAGTGTTTATAGCTGTATGTATAGACGGATGAAGTTGTGAAAATTATGGTCTAGTTTGGTAGACAGAATTCAATTCCTAAGAAAATTGAATTCATTTTCAACATTCTAATCGTTTAAAATTTGAATGTAAGAGGTATGTTTCGGTGCCGGGTCGTAACCCCAATCTTTACTTTAGAAATGAACCCTGACGCAGACGCATGTGAAAATCAAAGATAGTTTATCAATCATTCTTTTCCTCATTAAAATGATGTGTGATGTTTGTAGCGTACGAGCCGAAGGCGGGTAGTCGTAATTTCGCACACATATATTATTGTGTAGGATCAGCGTTGTATTTACATTGTGCGGCATACAAATCGCACACGTGTATTGATCATTTACATAGAGTATGTGGTTTTCTACTATTACTTGTACGGTGGAAGCTCCATCCCACAATACTACTAGGTTATCGACATGTCTATCTTACAGGTAAATACAGTCTTAACGGAAAACTTTGAAAAATATTTCTTTTGGTCAAGGTTGAGGGCGAATTTTTATTTTGCTAGATGTTTGATGTTTCCCTCAACTCTTTCAAAATCTCTGTTTCCTCTAACTTCCTATTCATTTGTCGCTATAACAAACTGTTGTCTGAACTTCAATTTCCAAAAATTATATGTGAATAAACCGGTTGCAGTCTTATCACAGTGACGTTTTTGTATTTCGATAGTACTCCATTAGCAAAGCGCGATAACGATTCCAATATCACTTTCATAAATCTTCGTCATCATGAAATTTTGTATTTTTTCCAGGAAAATTTTTGTGTTAGCATTTTTAGCGGAGTGTTTCTTTCCCGTTCAGATTACATCGAAAGCAATCTTTAACGAGTTAATTATAGTTTATAATTTCTAACCGAGACATTACATATTTTTCAATTGAAATTTTTTTTTTTCAACTCAGAACACATTCATAGCTAAGTGCAACCGCAGCCATGGGGCTGTTCACATACTACGTCACACAAAAAGGGTCAAATTTGAGTGTGCCGTAATATGTGAACAGCCCCCATGCACGTTGTCAAAAGTGCGAGCAGAGGGAAAGAGTAGTGAAAAAATTCTCAATAAAACGCGGACGTCTTTTATGGATGGCACCCGATGGTAAAACACTTATCATTGAACTGATGGATCATTTTCGATAATCTTTTTAAAACGAACGTATGACTAAAAGTGCCGCCAAATTTGTAATTTGATAAAGTAAAAGGCATGACGGTTGTTTGGTTTCTTATCGTTGGTCGACGAGCCATAAAAAAATTCTGAAGAGCTGTGACAAAGAATGATAAATTTTGAATAGAATCGTCTGAAATGATTGACGTTTTCATGAAGCAAATGGTATTGTTTACATATGAGCAACGTCTGCCGTGAGAAGTTCCTATAAAATAGTAGATTTTGTAACGAGAGATTAAAAATTTAATTTTCCGGTACTATTTCGTGAGCCGATTAGGACAAGCTTACGACGTGTACCGAAAAATTCAACTATCATCACGGGTCACAAACGACGTTTTTTGTGCTTCAAAAGTGAAATGAGACTACAGCCATGTAAAAGAAGAACTCACTCTACAAAATAATTCAGCAATTATGTTCAGCAACTAACATGCAAACTCGATTGGTCGTAGATTGAAGAAGAAAGAAATGTCAGCGTGAGCTGGCTAAAATGCGAGTATTATGCGACAAGCGTAGTGCCAGCAAAACTGAAGGGCGAAATCTACACAACGGTAGTACGACCTGCGCTCATATATAATACAACATGCTGGACTTGTGAACAGTTTGGCAGAGATCTGACAACAGTAGAGATGAAAATATGCTGCATGTCCCTTGGCATCACAACGCTGGATCACAACAAGAGCAAACATATAGGAAACACGTTTAACATAAAAGAAACCATCGTCGACAAAGTAAAAAAAACGAGAGAAACGGATTGTTTGCTAAAGTCTACTTTCACTATGAAAACAATGCGGCTAGAAAAGTTCTTTCGATAGACATCCCTAAAGTGAGTAAAAGGGGAAGACCAAAGCACAGTTGGGCCGGCCAAATCCAACAGTGACAAAAGCAAGATTCAAGCTAACACAAGACGTGAAACAGGAAATTGCGAATGCGAGACACGATCAACGAGAAACACATACCGGCCATGAATCAAATTAAATATTTAAAACGCTGACCCTGGAAGTCGAAATGACTAAAAAATCAGGAAAATGTTTGCGAACACTAGAAGAAGCAGAAGAGTCGTAGTTTCAGTGTTGAAATCCGTCTAGTTTCAGTCTTCAAGCGCAAAAAGTCGCTGTTTCCATTCACGTGCACATTGTGCCAATACTTAACTGGAAGAATAAATTATTATTGACGTAAGGGGCCGTTCATAGATGACGTCACGCTATTTTAGAACCTCCTCACCCTCGTCACAAAAAAGGGTCAAATCTGACACAAATTGGTAAGGATCATCACGATTTCTTGAAACCGCCATCCCCCTTGGCAGCGTGCCGTCATTTATAAACGATTCCCAAATAAAAGAATTTTATCAGTGTGAAATATTTCATGCCAAATTAGAATTTGTTGTGTACACACACTATGCCGCACTATATGCCACCAGTGCTATGTTAGTAATGTAACAGTAGACAGTAATGAACTGACAAAGTGCTGTAGTAAATCAATTGGCTATTCAATATTAATATTTCATATAAATGTATTAACAGATGCGAATATTATTCATTTCATACTCATACACGACAGAAAATGTATCGCGGCGATGTGGTCTGTGAAAATTATTTCAGACTAGAGAGACTAGAGGCAATGTGTATGCCTAGCAAACTAGCAAACAACCCAACTTTAAAATAAAAATTTTTTTCCTCTGTTTACCTTTTATGCAAATGATGGCACTGAAAAGATGACTAAGTTTTTGGTCGGGGCCTGTATGTGAAGTGACTAAAATATACACAAAATTTTCATTCCATACATGAGTGTGTAGGACTGACATTATATTCTATGTGTGACACTATCATACATCCACAGACCACGTATAATTATATGTATCCATAGACGTATGTACGTATGCGGTGCGATAAAATGAATTTCATATATGAATTACCCACTTAATGATAAATAGTATTTGTTTGTTCCACATAGTTTCAGTGAACTATTTTCAAAGTGTGAACAAGTTTGTGTTAAAATAGCAGCTTACCGTAAAAGATATTCCCTGCACAAGTGTGGGCAATGTGTAAGATTTACGATTACTAAACAAATTCAAACAGCACGACATTATAATTAACACCACAGAAGTAACTTTTCTTCACTTTCGGAAAACTTTGGATGCCGTAAATCTCATGTAAAAGCCGACAAGAATCTAGATATCAACAGGCACACTGTAGTACACGAATATATTCCGATATATAGTTCGAAAGTGATCAATATATCACCGGAAGCGCAGCTGGCGAGTGTATCAACTGATTCACTCCAATCGAATTCATCGGCAGAAAGCTCAGAAAGTACACAAGAAAAATGCTGAACGAGCGAGAAAAAAAAATGAAAATAAAAGTTCGGTCTGATGTGTCGCAGCCAACTAAAAAGCGATCTTACACTCAACTCATTAACCTGTTCATAAAATCGAAATTTATCTTAGTGTTGTTATCACTAACATAACTTTTATTTTTTCCCTAAGAAAATACACAGGTTAAATTAAAGCAGATAAGATTGTTCATAATATGAAATTTAAATTGAACAAATATAAATATAACCGTCAATTGTTGGGTATTGTTGTGTTGTTTCAGTTATGTGTTTATAATAAAGTGTATATTCCAATATAATATTTTGTTTGTAGTCTGGTTGGATGTTGAATTGTATTATGAACCGGAAAAATTTAATGTCTGCTGCTATTTTTAGCTACGACAATCTACTTTCGATGTAGTAGATGCGGCAATTTTTGTTTGGAGCAGGTCAGGTTTCATCCTATTTGAGCGTGAACAATTTTACCCTGTTGAGTTCAGGTCATTTCTAAAGCTTACCTGAACCTGTCCTGTCCTGATCTGAAATAAAAGCATAAGAGAGACCTGTACGAGTAAAACTTACGACATAATGCTGGTTGTCTGTAAAAGGCATACGCCTTAAAACTGCTCTGCGATATTGCATCTTTGAATCATTCCATTAGAACTCTTTCCTTGTTAAAATTGCTGACAGCAATTTCGAGTTTACTTGAGATATGACCGGAAAACACAAAAACTCAAAATGACGGCTGGCAGCCATTTTGTTAGGTCACCGAAAACAGTTCGACCGCTTGACTGCCATCACTATACATTTCAAACGAAAATTTTTTTTTTTACGAAAATCGGATTGAATTTACTCGAGATATCGACAAAAAACTCTACATTTCAGGCTGAGTAGCTCGAATTAGGCTCACTCTATGGGCTCTAACTTCCGAGCGCGTGATCCGATTTTGACAAACTTATTATTCCTGGATTGGTGTTGTCAATACCTTTGTACGAGCAATACTGGCGGTAATAGACTCGACCTTGAAAATAGCACTAATTCGACCATATCCCTATATCGGCTCGACTGGCTTTGCTCACCTTCGAACTTAGTCTGGCTTCAAGGTAAAAAAGTCCCATCAAGATTGGTTTCGCTTTACTCAAGTCATCCTGTTTACAGACAGCCTTCTTTTCATTAATTTTGGCCTCTAGCGGTGACCACAGAAGGTATGCCCTAACGGCTCATTCAGGAATTCAGTTGTACACTTTATGCACCCGGAGGAATTTCCATAAGAAAAATGCATGTTTTCGGTTTTCGATTACATCCCACCAGAGGCATCCTTCTTAGGATTATAACGAAAAGTTCAATAGAAAGTAGGTTTCCGATTTCAGTAGGCTGCTTTTCAAAAGAATCTCTCTTTTGCATTTCCACTGTTTTCTACCAGTACTCAGTACTAATAAAACAGCTAGTAATTCGGTTAATAAAGAAAGAACTGGAAATAGTCCAACATGAAGCATTGACGAAAATTCATGGTGACACAGTCAGATTCACACCGATCAATGCAATAAAAATAAGCTCACCAATATAGAGACAATATAGTTCTCTAGAGAATAGGCAGCTTTGAAAACCTACCAAAGAATTATCGAAACAGCTAATGGAATAACTTCATTATCACTCAACAACGCCCAAAATCGAAACACTCATTTGTGAATAAAATAAAGGAACTAAATCGAAACCTACCGGGAAAATGTTTGTAAATTTACAATTAGAAAACAATCAAATCTCTGTAACATGAAATTCAACGAATTGAGAAAAGAAATAATCAAATAGAATGCAAAAAGTGCCCAAAGTGCCACATCAGCAAACAATTTCTTGCATACCAATTTTTACTTTTTGCATTAGCAATTTCGATCA
Organism: Phytosciara flavipes; assembly: GCA_026413405.1. Lineage (NCBI taxonomy): Eukaryota > Metazoa > Arthropoda > Insecta > Diptera > Sciaridae > Phytosciara > Phytosciara flavipes. The sequence continues at coordinate 10,675 of JANTFA010152272.1, forward strand.
ACCTGAGACGAAAAGCTCAGGGGCGCTAGTTGCAACAACCGAAAAACAGCCGAAAAGAACCGAAAAATATTGTCCACGTCGCGTTATCCCCAAAGTACCTAGAGTATGCGAAAAGAAGGAAAAATGTGGTCAAACATCAACGCAAATTCTGTGAAATTGAAAGACAGACAAAAATACGTTGCGAATTGCAGAAAACGACCTAATTTACAAATGCCTGAACAGGATCGATGCAAATACTTCCATCCACATTATGCCCATTCTGTGAAATCAACCAAGAAACATAAGGGGGACCCGTACGAATAGAGGACGTTATATAGTTAGGTGTCTTTAGAACTACTCTGCTATGTTTCTTTAAATCAGTTTATTTAAACTCATCCTTTGTTAAAA
>JANTFA010152283.1:0-11060 GCA_026413405.1 Phytosciara flavipes
AATATTTATATTGTGTATGGTTATGTTGGTCGATGTTGGTTGGTATGTGAACAAAGAAAAGTTCGGCCATGTTGCAATCATTTTGACATTTCATCCGTACTATATGGAAACTGCTCAGACGCTCCTTCTATCTGGGGTACAACGCGACGCCATCTAAGTATCATTTCTCTGATATTTACACAAGAAAAACAAGTGATTGACATTCGAATAAATTAATTTTTTTGTAATTTATACGAAGGTTGTGGCTAATAGATGAAGTAAATCAGCTAATTGGTTGGTAAAATGAATCAATTTCGTAAGTTTTGATCGGAAATGTGTTGCTCGTTCGTTCATAGTGTGATTCTTAGCGACTAGGTGGATCCTAATTTTCAAATAAATATATCGTTATCGTCAATCGTAACAATGTCTAATGTATGAATCAAACTCGGCCTCAAGACATTGTTCTATTGTGGAGCGAAAACAACGAATTGCCTTCGACACATGACTCAGGAGTATGAAATTGAAGAGGATTGACAGCAAAATCCATATTTGCGTCTATTACGCAATCAACATCCGAGAACTTCTTAAGCATTTAAGGATTATTGAGTAAACGAATTCACATTAGCCATGCCTCTCGATAGAGTGTTTTACTTAGGACAGTTAGCACAGTTTTCGAACAGTTAGCCCTGCGGGGAAGCAGCTGTCACCGTGTATTTAGTTCAAAACGGTATTTAATTTCAATCGTTTTCTTTGTTTTAAATAAATTTGATTAGAAACAAAATCAATAAAATCGTGATCTTCATCTATGAACAAAATTTGCATTGTTTATGTTTTTGACAACTCTTTCCCCGCAGCAGCGTTACATCTGTGTTAGTGTTATAACAAAGTAAAACACTCTATTGATGCATACATTGGGAAGCTCAAGAAATTTTCATTCCACTTAAACACAAAGTTTGGTCACTGAAGAAATCAAATTTTCGTTTGGTATTTTTCTGATATTCTTCTTTTGTTTACTATCGCAACCAAGGTTTGGACGATCACGAAGGCACACAATATTCTCTGTGGCGCTAGTCATATTTATAAAATTTTATGTGACGAATTCAACCTACAAAAAAAAATCTTTCAAATTTCTTCAAGTTGACAACATGGATATAAATTTGATAGGTGCTATTTGCACCAGGTGCAAATAGTGTAAAATGACTAGTTGCACCGATTTTGTAAAGACAGATTATTTACAATCGCCTTCTCGTTTTAATTTGAAGAAGGATGTACACAGGCGACTCTGAGGCTTACTTTCAGAAGGTATGAAGTCGTAAAATACTCGGTGGCGGGTAAATAATGATTACAACCTCGAATTGAAATTTAATTATTGATGAAGTATTCATTCCGTAAGTGCGCTCGACCAATTCATAAAAGAAATTGCTGTCCCAAATTAACTGATTTGGTTTTTGTTTACCTGTCAAGTAATATTCTTATCATACGGGCGTCTTTAAGAATAATTAAAGTGTTTTTGCAATTATTTATGAATATTTGAATTTGAGGCGCACTTACGGCGTGAATTGAAAAGACACACAAGAAGTGATGAGCCTGGTGCAAATATCCACTTTACACTATTTGGAACGGGTGCAAATAGTCATTTTACACTATTTGGACCGGGTGCAAATAGTAATTTTACACTATTTGGACCGGGTGCAAATAGTAATTTTACACTATTTGGACCGTGTGCAAATAGTCACTTCGATAAATTTACCATAAATTTATCAAGGTCGTTTACAACAGGTTAAGACACCTCTGAGATGATCACGAAGGCAGTGGCACTCAAAGTTTCTAGTGGTGACATCTGCGCTTATTAATTTTTGTATGAAGATTCAACTCAACAAAAAAAAGTTTATTTTCTTCAAGTTGACATTGCATACAACCTGTAATGAGTGCGTTCTCAATTTTGTGTGCCACCTTCCTTCGTGGGTGTCTTAACCTGTTGTAAACAACCTTGAAATTTATGTTCGCTTGACTTTTTACTCACGAATGTCAGTCTATCTCTGGTATGAGTAGAATCATCTACGAAGCATTTCTCAATCAACCTGCAAAATGTCTAAATCAACAATTTCAAAGTTGAATCCCCTTCGAGAAGTCTAGTCAACTAAAATAGGCGAATCAAATTTTTGAAAAATCTTTACATTTAGTGCAAATACCTAAATATGTCTCATTAAGCTACGCTATTTGGTTTGTGTCCGAAGCTGAACCCTCTTAATTGCCTTTAGTGTTTACAAACCTTTGAGGAGAAACAACCTTGAAGATAAACAGCAAAGAAAATTGAAAATGAATTATTTACGGGACGTTTCGCAGCTTATTGCTGCATCTTCAGTCATTTTATTGAATGAAAATGTTAAAACGATCACAATTTTCATCAAAAATTGAAAATTTTAAGATTAGCGGGTAAGAAAAGTGTGCAGGCAAGTAGATATGATGCTACTCTTTTGGATGCATTCTTTATTGATAAATGCAGCGACAGCCGATTGCAACGAATAATAATTTGTTGATGTATGCATTAGGCGAGATTATCTTTTAATTGAAATATAATTAATGAAAAATTGCCAACGATCTCTTAATTTTGGTGAAATTATGTTTATGAAACAATAAAATAGAATAATCTAAAGCGACTGATAAGTATAGCATATTATCCTTGGGGGTTCACTGTCAAACTTCACAAAAGCCGCAGCCGCTTTCTAAATTTAATGTCAAATTCAAACATTATGTCACTGTTACTTATTTCTCATATGATCTGTCAGTGTGTGTGAATTTTATGAGATATTGAAAAAAAATACCAAAACAGTAAAGACGTTGTGCGTTATCTTTCTCGATTGATTTCGATAATTTAAATCGACTCGTTTAAAGGATTGTCTCTGTTTTTGGCGTGTTTGATTTTCAGATGTAATTTATGTATTCAAATTTGAACATTCAATTGAAGCGTCTGGATAAATCACTGGATAAATAGTATCGTAAAGTGGTTTCGGTTGAAATCATAGCTGAATTGAAAGAATTTTAGGCGTGGTAAGCAATTTTTTTCTGTATTTAATGAAGATGATGTGATCATCATATTTGTGTGTTACAGATCGAACTGGTAAAAGTGCATTTTTCATTGATTTAAATTGATGAAGGTTGAAAGTTTGAGGGTTTTGATTTTTGATGTCCAAGTGTGTATTGTCACAGTCATATTATCATCTGCACATGTGTGAAACGAGTTCTAAACGCGCTATTTTCTGAAAATTCCAACATTCACGCACACTGTACCATTTTTATGGTTTTTATATAAATACACATCAGAGATATTGAAGGGGTTGCGATTCGAAGCAGTAAATGCCAAACTGTTATTGATATTTCCCCAAGCCGAGTGAACTTGCGCAAACATTTCTAAAATTTCCAAATTAGTTTCATATTCCTCGGGATCACAGCGTAGCATAAATCTGTTCCCATTGCATTTTTGTCATTTCATATCAAATAGAGAAGAAAAAAGTTCTGCAAAAATTCACTCTGGTCGAAGTGAATAGAAAAAGGTGTTTTGAAAAACGGTGCACTCATTCAAAAACAGTTGAAATCGCATTTCGATTTGCTACAGTAGCAAGGTAGAACGATAACGCGATAATTATTTATTGAATTTATTTGTTAAATCATGACAAACACTGGGTGATTGTGAGTTTAATAATCCAATTTTTTTTTCTATCAATTGCATTACAGGTGTGTTGTTTCGAGTAAATCAAGTGTTAGAGAACCGAAAACTGTAAAACGTCACTATGAATTATTCGCTATCCGCATTTCAAGAACCGAGAGGGGTGATGAGAATATTGCAGTTTGTAAGTGAATGGACGCTCTAATGAAACTATTTTGGCACACTGACATTTCCATTTTCTTCTTCTTTCAAATCACGTATAGATATTTGCAATAGTCGCCTTCTCAACCACAGCCAATTTTTCGGTGGATGTTACATTCACATGTACGACATCACCAAACGTTACAAAGACGATTAGTTATCCGTTCAGGTTTTCGGAGAATGTTTGCATTGATCGAAATACAAAAGATTTCTATATGGCCGGTAATGTGAGCTCTGATGCCCAGGTGAGACTAATCGGCATCTACCTTGGATGTACTTTTTGTTGACAATAAATTTTTTTGTTGTTTTCTGATTAGTTTTATGTGGCTACTGGTGTTCTGTCTCTTCTATATTGTGTTTTCATCATTGCTGTTTATGCCTTCCTCGACGAAGTTTACAAAAGTAAAAGTGAAATCCCGCTGGCCGACTTCTTTTTCACGACAGTGTTGGCTATATTTTGGTTATCTGGAAGCGCTGCCTGGTCAAATGGTACGAATGCATTGAAGACAGTGACTGATGTCGGTCATTTGAGTACTACCTGCAGCTCGTGCGGTGTTTCTACTTCCAGTTTTTCGGGACTCAACATATCATTGGTAAGTTTTTTGAAAAAAACATAATTAACAGTTTCGATGAGGAGGTAATATGCGTTGCGAATCGCAAAAATGTTCTCAATGCCTTGAATGCCGAAAACGGTCCGTTCGGTTACTGTAAGTGAGCACTGCGATCTCAATAGACAGGTCACCATGACTGCCAATTCTTTTAGTGTTTCTCATTATACCAGGAACATATTTCCATATGGCCTTGGCTAGATTGGTTTTTGTTTGTAAAATGCGGGTCTTTAGAGTCTGCAAATTATTCTTTTTAGTAACTCGATTAGCTATGTTCGTTCACCAAAAATTGCATTGTTCCAAGCAGATTGTGCTGTCTACCTTGCGTATGATTGCTGGCCGCACATTATCTAATCTTATCTCTGAAGCATTTATGTTAAACGCACCATAATTGTTGATTTTGTCTTATCGATAAAACTCAATTGTATTGTCACTAATGAACGTATTGAAAATAGAATCAAGTTCATTCATTTCGTGGGCAATCTATTACAGCCAGCTGAAACTACGTTGAGAACAAATTTTCCGGTTTTCTTAGTTTGATCCTTTATGTTATCCACTCCACACATGCCACACGTGGCAACAATACGTGACCTAAGTTAGAATTGTGCGCAGGTCACGATGGGGTCGGCGGTCATCGGCGGCTAAATCGAAACCACTGAATAAAAAAACAAAGTTTTCAAAAATTTAATTTTTTTTAGAGAAAATCCAAGAAACTCTAGAAGCAAAGCAATTCTTTTAAAGAAAATCTTTCGAAAATGTTAATGAGGATCAACAGGCTGAACCAGTGGATTTTAATACTAACCCAACAATAGAAAAATTCGTTTCGTTGGCTGTATACTAGTAATTGACCCACTTTAAATCCAATCTTTAAATCCTTCGAAATGGGGGCGAAAATTGCAGATCACGTTTTGAGCATCGTTTGGCACGTTCAACTATACGTTTAATCAGAAAGTACTATGTCTCCATCAATTTGAACTTGCTTAGATCGCGTTGTATAAGATGAACGATTTCTGGCTTATTTAACGAATCCTGAGTCAACGATGCTTCAGATTCAATCAACTATGATACATCGTCATACTATGCATCTGAATCACCGAATAATGTCATCTCATAACGGTTATTAGTACATTACGTTCATGTCTCCAAATTGTTGTTTTGACGAGTGGTGGAGTTACATCCAGAGCCGAAGACGAGGGATGTATTCCCACTCTTCAACACAACAATTCGGAAGCAATTACGTAATGTGCTTTACGTACTTCTGCTCGGCAAATGCGAAACCGAACTCCACGGAAATACATTTTATGAGAACCACTTGTTTCGTATTTCCTTTACGGTAGAACTTCTTCTTCTTCGCTTCATTTTTGCCTACTAGTATCAAAATTATCAATAGCGAATTGAACTAGAAATGATCGGTATCAGTTTTTACTAAAGTTCCGAAATCCCGGCGCACAGTTCTAACCTAAGTAAGGCGCAGGAAAAGTGTTATCTCTAAACTGTTGTTTTTTGTTATAAATAAAGTTCATTCATTCATTCAGCACTGAAAGCGTGACGTCATTTATGTATGGCCCCTGTACACTACGATTAATTTGACTCATCACTGAATTCTCCTGATATGCAATTCTTCTTCCAGATAATCGGCTTCCTGAACTTCTTTTTATGGGCATCGGATCTGTGGTTTTTGTATAAGGAAACAATTTGGTTCCAAGGCAAACAAGCTAACACTGGTACTGGTGCTGGTACACCGACGGTGTAAATTGGCGGAAGTATTTTTTTTTCTTCGAAACCGAATCTGGTCCAAGCCAATATATTTATTATAAAAAAAAGGTGAGGTAATGATTAAAGAGAAAACAATTGATGCATTACATTCATTAATGAGAAGAAGAAGAAAAAAAGTATTCAGAGGGAGTGAGGTAGGAATAGTGGGAAGATATCATCAAAAATATATAGTTGAAGAGTTAAAAAAAACAAATTAAAAATTTACAAACTTCTAGCAAAAACATGAAGCTTATTTGCGCAAAGCAAAACAAAAATTTAATTAAACAAAAAAAAAATTCGTTGTCCCTATGTAGAGCACCTACCAAAATAGAAACTAATTGTCATGTTCGTCGATTAAAAGATCAGAGTTTATATCAGTAAGTAATATCATCATTGTGTACTGTACATAACAGTAAGGAACCAAAATGGAAATATCGAAACTTGTTAACATTTTTTCCTAGTTTTTTTTTTGTATTTTTTGTTTACTTTAGCGCTTCCTTTTCATTTTTTACCTTTACCTTCATCAACATTTTGTTATTTAATTGTTAAATGAATATTTGTGAAGCGAACGTTCAGCTATAATAATAATTCATCGTTATCAAGACGCGTTTTTTTTCGTCGATTTATTCTAAGACTTAATGGTCTGATTAACGCAACGGTACGAGCCTGTCCTTAACAATTTCCACTGAAATGGCGTTTCAGTTGTAGATCGATACAGGATACAGTATGCAGCTGTAAAAACCACAGTCGAGTGACAAAGATCTGCAGTAGATCTTTAATTGGTTGTTGATCTCTTGCTCAAAATATTTATTAGTTCAAATAAACGCCACATTCTACTGAAATTATTTTAAGTGTACATCGGTGTCCTTAAAGTTTTCCTATTTCTCAGAAATATTTTCCTTACACCCGGCAAAACTGACTTGGAAACATTTATCTGATTTTTTTAGTTGTTGTTCCTTCAATCCACAAATGCTATCCTCATAAAATGTGTATTGATCACTAAGTTCTAAATTTAGTAGATACATTAAGTGGGATTGAAACATCCTTGCACCTTTTTTTTGCGTGCTCGCACAGTTTTACTAAGACATAAATCTGTTCACATTGTCAATATAGTTCAGTGCCCACTCGGTAGATAATTTAATCATAATTCAGGACGTAAGATTGCTCCTAGATTGCTTCTAACCTTGTTCTGGTTCTGATGTAAGCAATTTTGCTCAGATGACTATTTAGACTACAATGATCGGTGAGTAGATCTGTCATTTACTTACGTTTCTTTTTACAGTAGCACAGAAAAGTTTTAGCCCGACAGTCATTTATCAAGATGCGAGCTTTTGCTTGCCAGGAGTAATTAGTTCTGGAACACTGTTGACCTTTCCGCCGTTTCACAAATCTTTGGTGCTTAGAAGCGAATTCAGTAAATACCAAGCACACATGTTCTAAGTCAATGCTGAATCAAGTAAGTATTTCAAAATCTCAGAAATACAAGTTTTATGTGGAATGAACTTTTAAAAGAGAAACGTTCCGAACGTAGGTTTTCCGGGCGTATATGAAAATGAACTCAGAAATCTTGATCATGATGAACATTGTAATTAATCCTTTACGTACAGATGAATGGATGCATTAAATTAGAAAACCACATTTTCTTCGTATGGTGTAATCGAAACTCCAATTTCAATTCATTTCAACACACTTAGAAAAGCAATTCATGCATTCGCTGCTTTTGACAATATGGAAGTCAGTGGCACTTGATGTCTCGGCTTTCACTTCACCTACCTAAGCATTTCTATAGCCTGTAGTGAATCATTGTCTTATAAATGAGATGTACAGCGTCAGAATTAAAAGAAGTCTCCATTACCCTCCAATCGATGTTTTGCATTCCACACGCATTACTATTACGTTCAAAGTGAATTTCGCATGTGGATTGAATAACTTTGAATGTATTATCTCGCCTTCTGTCGTTAAAGTCATTTTACTTATTTTTGATTCAATATTAATTCAGGCAAATATTAAACGCTCATTAACAGCAAAAGTATTCGATTCAATATTTTTACTAATTGTAAGAAGCGTTCCTTCAACGGAATGATTAAAGGCATAAGTATTATAAAGGCTTATTGTAGACGGACTATTCTAACATTAACACAAACGTCTCAACTGAATGACACGAATTTCTTCGCTTTCAATGATTTCATCACGTGTAAGGGGCCATTCACAAATTACGCACGCATCAGATTCGAATTTTTGGACTCGTACGCCAAAATGTATGGAGAAAATTTGAAAAATTTTATGAAGCGTATACGCTTTTGTCAGACCCCTCTCTCCTTAACACCGTGCGTAATTTTTGAATGGCTCCAAATGATTGCAACACAACAGCGGAAAAAGACACCACACAAGAGTATAATACCAAAACATTTATCGATATGATAATTTTATGAAATTAATGAACAATCAGACTCAACCGATGCATTTAGTGCGACGCGCAAAAAATCCTTTTTTCAATTGAATTTTCGTGACTTGCTTTTAGCGAGATTATTCAAAGATGCTCAACTTTGACCAGTAGCACACAAGTATGCATTTTGATTATACAACTGTATCAGACAACCTATTGACATCTTGGAAAGTTTAGAGATCTCGCATCGTCTGTTTCCATTCTCTGTTATAAATATCTCGCACTTACCTCTCAAAATTTACAACATGCTATTATGTTCGCATTGAATCGAATGAATCGCAATGTAGTCGGTTGGGCTGTACAGAAGAGATGGGCTTCGAGGAGAGCTTATCAATAGAATTTGATTGACATTCGAGGGGAGTATGAAGGCTTGCCAATCGAATTTGACAATGCTGCGAAGGGAAACAGTATATTCCCGGTAATGACGAGTCAGTTTCAAATATTGTTATAAGTTGGCAAGTCTTGGCAGGCCCCGATTTTTCCCCTCATGAGAATAATTTACCGTTACCACTGCGCAGATAATGGAACAAAGTCAATTTACTAATTTGGTTATTAGTTGTTGCCTGCTAATAAATTACTTGAAAGAAAAATGGAACGCAGGAACATTATCACAACAAGCATTCAGATCAATTTTAATGAGATTGAAGGTAAACACAAATAGTAGAAAAATAAAAATATTTTTGTTGAAAGATCTGTACATAGAGTATAAATTGGGTAGTTTAAAAGGAAAACGTTAAATTGATCAAAATGGTTAATTCTAATAGAGCATATTAACACGTAAGGACAAATCATGTAGAAATAATTTATGTGAAAAATAAAATTGTGTCATTGAATTGGTCACCTAAAGTTTGTGTAAGTTAATTTTATCGTCTTCCACTTTCACCGATTTCGAATCCCTGAGTGAGGGGAAGCCTTTTGTGGTTGCGTAGTTGCCTAATCAGGAATAAATGAATGTTCGTCAGCCTATCTGTCAGGATAACTCGAGTAAAACAAAAGGATACCAATCTTGATGGGACGTATTCGTCCTCGATTTTCAAATGCTAGTTCACGAACTACGATGAGAAAAATCGGTATATGGAGTGAAGTGGGATATAGAGAAATGTTGGAATTAGTGCTACTTTCGAGGTTTGGTTGAGATATCTAGCACACATTTACGACAGTTTTGCTCGTTGATATTTGGTGCAAATCAAAAGTATTGACTAATTAATCTAGGATAAATCTTGGTCAAAGTCGGGTCACGGGTCGGAAGTTAGAGCCCAAAGAGTGAAGGTAGAAGTTTTTGTCGACGTGTCAAATAAATTTCATCCGATTTTCATGATTTTTTAAAACGATAGAACTGTTTTCGGTGACTTAAGAAAATGAGCACCAGCCGACATTTTAGCTTATTATGATTTCTCGAGTACATTTCACCTGATCTACGTGAGGTATTGTTTTTGGTGACTCAAGATGATAGCCGCCAGTAGTCATCTTGGATTTTAGTGTTTGTTACCTAATTTTGGTGAATTTTTTCCGAGTTAAACTTGTTCATCCGGAAACGTATTTAATCAATTCACTAACATTATCTTCTGAGACGACGACACAAGGCAGGACCATTGATCGAATCAACAGAAAAGCGCGCCATTAAGTTTTTCGAGTTACTTTGATTTCATTCAATGCTTCCGTCTCAGAGCGGACTTCTTCGATGACTTCGACGAAAATGTTAGTGGACCCCTTAATTAGCTACAACTTTGTCTCTGCATGTTACAAGAAATTTTTGCTCAATATATTGAACTTTCACCTAATGGTTGGCGGAGCAATTAGCGAGACCCAACCCTGGAATATATTAACAAACTTCAAACTGTAGGCGGTCGGTGATATTCCGGTGGTCTCACAAACCATAATTGTGAACTGCTTGAAAACAGAAAAAATACTTACTAGCCGTGCATCTATCGAGCCGTACAAGCCCGTTCTCGGAATAATTATTATCGACCATCCGCTGGGGGTCGTCTTGTTTTCGGAATGATTTAACTGTTATGGGATGAAAATTCTCAGCGCCAATCGAATATTACTTTTTTGATGATTCAATCAACAAACTCTACCAACTTCATTACACTTGTTCCATTAACTCGCATTAACCTTTATGTACAGTTTTCCTCTTTAATTAAAAACCACATTCTCTTTGGACAACATTCGAATAAAATTTGAATCTATAAAAAATTGTTCACATCTTAAAATTATCAACGGTTGAGTTCAACTTTCCGGCTTTATGTTCATGAATTGTTCATTGTGAATGACACTTTGACTATACATATCACGTTGCCAGCACCTGATGTCGTAACGGTCGCCTCCTATTGCACTGTAATGTTGCTAAAATAAATAATCCTAAAATCGCAGCCGTACCACTTGCATACGCCAACACATTCTT
>JANTFA010152305.1:9861-20911 GCA_026413405.1 Phytosciara flavipes
TTACAACCGGAAAATTAGACATAACACAGAGTTTGACATTCCAAAAAAATATTTTTCGAAACTTCTGGTTTACTGTGTGTTCCTTAAATCGGTAAATATATTAAATCCGGGAGATGGAAATTTCTAACGTTCTAGAAATTAGTCACAAGACAAACCCCCCATACTAACAGATTCTTGAGAATCGTTGAAAACAAACAAAAAATAATTTGGATTTCAAATTTAACCATAGTTATACCAACCGAACCATTAGACTCAATGTAAGCAATCGAATTAACAGTAAATTTAAGGAGTCTTTGAACATATTAGAATATGCGGGACCATTGAAAACGATTGGGACCAAAAATATATTTACATTTTGTTAGGTTTTGCAGGAGCACCATATTTCGCGTTATTTTCATTGTTAAAATTGCAAGTAAATTCAGATAAATCAAAGCCAGTAGAACGTTTGTGTTGCTTAATACACCACTGAAATGTCGAATGGATTAGATCATTTCGCAATGTAATGTAACATTTCGCTTCGGACAAAAATATAAATTTCTCAACTCAGTGACGAAATCTGAATCTTTTGAAACCTTCTTTGAGAAAAACCTTTACAACTAGGAGATAAATGATTTTTTGAGTACACGATGTGAATTGTCACACTCGGCATACGGCCGCGAGTGACAATCTACACAAATCTAGTCCCCAAAAATGAATTCATCACTCGGTTGCATTCATGTTTGCATACATTTCCGGCGTTTTTTTTCCTAATTTAAAATTTAAAAAAAAATTATAACCAAAACTAATAGGACAAAACACCACAGTTTAAAAAAACTTAAAAAACAAAAGGATAAAATTAATATAAAATTTAAGAACCGTTTTTTGTGTTAAGTTATTATACCTTAGAGTTTGTACCGTTTCATCAGTTTTGTGTTTTTAAAATCACACCTTTTGTCACTATCACAACGGATAGCGAAACTATTTTTAAACAAAACAAAAATAATAATTTATTTCTACCGTTTCGTTTTATTTCTTTGGCGTTTTCTTTTTAGTCTTTCGATTTTTTTTTTCTCTTTTTGAATAGTGTAATGTTTAAGTGCAGAGTTTGTACATATGTCAAATAATATTAGAATTAATTTTAAAATAAATAAAGAATAAAATCAAAAACACTCTTTGTTTCAATTATGCTGATAGCCTTCCGATTGCATTCACATCACCAATAGACTAAGAGCCAGTCGAGGAAAGCTAGTCTGACAATTTCATAATCGAAAATTGGCAACTATTTGTCATGAGTCATGAATTCAAACCAATATCCTGACAATATTCGATGGGAAATATGCCTGACAATATGAAAACCCAAACTTGTGACTTTTAGTCGTGCTGTGTACGTGGACCCGAAACAGTATTATGCTCTATCGAAATAACTGCCATAAAAATTCCATTAAATTTAGAAACTCGAACGCCCGAAAGTCATTGTAAAACACGTAAGTCTTGGTGAGTCATGGGAGTGATAGCAAGTCACGATAGTCATGGGAAGTCTTCGGAATATTTTGTAAGGCACGAACGTCATGGAAGTGATTTCAATCATTCGGCCCGGCTATTATTCGATTGATCACGAAAAGTCAGAGTCGGTTCACACCGTTTTTGGAAGAACTGTACCCATCTCATGCACTACGTCGAATTCAAATACCTTAGTAGGGGTTGCCTAGATAAGCCAAACCAGTAATCATCGAGTCACTCGATTCCTGTAATTTTTTGTTTGAAAGGTAGTGATGACTCCGACCGTAAAGTGTTGGTAAAGTTTTCAGTGCTCTAACAGCCTCCATCACGGATGTTATGAGGATTTTGATAACCCCGAAAGAGATGGTTGGACGGTCTGGAAGAAGGTTCGCAAAATTTAGGACTCAGTCAATGAAGCAGTTCGACCTTGGATCATGATGGAGACGAGTTGGAGTTCAGCCAAAGCCCGCTTGGGCTAATAAGTCTGCTAAGTAAGTAAGTAAGATGACAATGAGTTTCATTTGGATAGGTCGAAATTCGAAAGAATCATTCCACTGCCATTTCTCCGAGTCGATAGGCCACTTCAATGAAAATGATGAGCAAAAGCTCTTACAACAAATTGTATGAACAGGCCTATTCAATGAAAGAGCGTTGAAGATGTCCCATATTAGTTGTCTCTTAACTGGAAGTCAGAGCAGCGGACATGCTTAGTTTTGGGCAAAAGTCAAACTCATAGAAATTAAAGCAAAAAAGTTTGTCTAAAGCTACTCAATCACTTCAGCTGTAAATAATCTGCAGAAGGTAATTGAAGTAGCAGATTATAGAGCAATTGGTTGGAACTACGTTCATGATGAAAATTGATAGATTTGGTGAGATGCCAGCATTCTTTCAGAGACATAACTAAAGTTTGCTTTTCGTCATTCTGAAGTCACTCAGTCTATCACCAGAAATTACCTAAAGTTCAACAAATTGGTAACAGACACCAATTTCTTTTAAAACTCGACATATCGTCTACTGGATAAAAAAGTGAAACCGAACACAATGAACGGTTTCATTTCATTCACATCGAGCAATCAATCACCATTTTTGAAGAAGCAAAAAAATGTCTCAAGCACCATAAATTCGTCATTTGAATTTTTCTCTTGATTCTGAAAAATGGTTATTCTGGATATATATTGGACTGCAACTGGCTTTTAAGCTCATGAGATTCATTGTGAAAGCTAATATTCAATTCACGTGTCATTAGTCCGATGGGCTATAGTTATAGACTGTGGAAAGGTTGAAGTTTTCATGTCGAGGTCAATGTCTAGTCCTTTTCTTGTATATCCATTCAGATGAACAAGGGCAAGAATTCTATTTTTTGTTATTACCTCAGCAATGTGCTGGAACATAGAAAGCCCAACATAAAATTCTTCGTGGAATATCCTACATCTTTTACTACCGACTTTATAAATATTTATAAATGATTAAATCTATAGCAGCTGAGCCATCTGTGCCAGTATCATGTTCCTCGAAGAAGCCTAAAAATAAACCGTTCGGCTTATGTATACTCCTTCCACTCATACCAATGATTCAAATAGGTTTCATTTGACCCACAATATTTCGTTTACACATTGAGTAAAACAAAAAATTATCATTTTCCGACGATACTCACTACCGTATAAGAGAACGAAACTTCTGGTTCAATCGTTTCGCCTTCCTGTGTTGTAGTGAACATCCAATTTTAGCGGATACCTGTAACTCTATTCCGTTGTATACCTATCGATAACCGAAAGAATATTCTCATTCAATTTCAATCATTGTATACATGACCGAGCCACAGGAAAAAAAATATTAAATTGATTTATATTTTCGGATGAGAGCGAAGCAGGTATCAACTTATTGTCGAAGGGATAGTTATTCGTTTGATGAGGGTAGAAAGGTTCAACAAGAGAGAAGTTTGCGGCTCAAGTAGGAGTTTACAATTTTCCGCGCTCAGACTAAGACCTTACATACACTTAATTGGACTGTGTCCTATTCCAGAACATAATGTCCAGGTCGTACCGATTGAGCCTCGAGGCTTTGCAAGTTTGCAGCGTAGTGATCAAAGTAAACATCTGGTGGATGCGATGTACGGTGGTCACTCGCTATGAACAGAACGTTCTTCCTTTGTAAGTGGTGTGAATAACAATTTTTCTACATAAAAAGGAAAAATCAGTTTGGAATGACATTCTTGAAAACAAAATGACAGCTCAGGTGAGCTTATGAGATTCATGTTAAACTATCACTAAAATAGCCTAAATCAATGAAAGACTTGCATGGACAGCAAATCATCAGTCAAAGTCTTAAGCTCACCATAGTGGACTCGAGTCTTGTCAAAGACTGCAAAGACTGACATGAATTGGGTGCCCGCAATCAAGTAAATAGGGCCGAAGCCGAAACTTCCAATTTCAAGAGTAACAAGAAAAAGATTTATTGCACAATGTGTACGGCATGAGCATCAGCAACTATGAACTGCCCACCAGGGAGGTATGCATACGAAGCATTCGAGGCGTTTTAGGCCGGCTCTATTGCAATCCTGAAGCGATGAACGCTTTAACTTCTCTAGAACGGAACTTGGATGAGTAGTTGGTGCAATTACCTACCACTGCAAGCCTAACGACCATATACACAGAATAGACAGGACAGTCAATCCTATCTGTTTCTGTGGTCTGGATAGTGAGACCGTAGTACAAACACATATTCAGGGACTGTCCTTTCTACCATCTTCAGATGGAAAGCGCTTAGTGAATTCCCGTCAAAGACCGGAAGATTCCAGAGACAGAGTCAGCAAAGTTCGAGAATTCAAAACAAAGGACCTGTGTCTTCGATTCCTCCTTATCGGCTGGAAATCCCTCACACTTTTAATCTATCTATCTAACCCTCGCTTCTCACGCCACCAAAAATTTCTATTTCTTCCCGGTGTGAATGGAAGACTCAGTACCGGACTGGCTCGAAAAAACCTATCGGAGGCTCCATACAACTCAATTTAGAAAGGCTCACAAGTTAAATATTTTCATACAAAGATCGAAAGTCCCCTTCGGGAATCCCTCGAATTCACCATATGGCCAGTCCGGACCTGCGAAGACTCGTGTAAGTAGAAAATTCTGTCATGGCATTTTGAGTGAAGAAAATACGGTAATCGATACCGGAAACATGAAAAAAGTTTTTTTTTCATTATTCTTTCATTCATTCGTTTGCCCTGGCTGTATAGAATACTTATATGATAAAATCGGATAAATTTCACATTTTTTTGGGGAAAAGAATTCCAGTGAACCAAAAGCTTTGCTGAGTAATGCTTGAATGATCGCTGGTGAAATGAGTTTGTTACGGAGATCAAGAACAAATGACACTAAGACCAAGCACAAGACATTTTATAGCTTTGAGGTATCAAACCTTACGTCTTTTAATGCTCTGTGAACGTTTCTTTTTCCCTGTACGTTTCATCTCGAGGGGAGACTTTCTTTGGTGAGCAGTAATGGAGAGTGAAATTGAAAATATTTTTTTAGAGAATTGTAATCATTCTCGTAATTTCCTTTATTCAACATCAACGAAAAATCAATACTTCCTTGGGTGTTGCATTATTCATTCCAAAAATTAGCACTTGTACAAAGCTCCAGTTTGAGTTTCTGAATTTACCTGTTCAATTAATGTGGGCTGAGGAGCGGATATTTTATTTTTCGCAAGAAGAATATAATAATCAAGAGAAAAATATCATCAAATTTTCTGGTTGGTTTCACATGCAACATTATAGGTATTTAGGTAGGTAGATATAGTCAGCTTGTCCGTTAAAGTGGGAACCGTGAACACGACCAAAATTCCAAGTGTTTCGATTAGTTTTAGAAACGTGTCAGCGTGCCTATAGCAAACGTTTATAAAAATTTATTTTTCGATTTTCTAAACAAATCTTGTGCGGAATGATTCACAAACCACAACTCAACAACTCCCAAAACAGAATGTCGAGTTCGACTTTTCTTCCTCCTGTGTCAATGGAAGTTCTAAAAGTTTAAAATTTTTGCTGACTGTCAACTGAAAGAATGAGTGAGTTGCATTGTGTAAATTGAAAATGGGCAAAAATGTATTTTCGAAAAAAGTAAAATCGAATTGACACAACATTTAGTTTATGAAGAAAAGACGAAGTACTGCGTTTTCAACCTTCCAAAAACGGCAGACGTACTGCGATATTTTCGTTGAATTTGATACTTCGTTTGTTTAGAATGTTTTTCCTGTGTGGTTTCATACGAGATCTACTACTTCATTTGTTGCATTTTTTTTCTAGTATATATAATGAATGCTACGTGGAGCTAATAGCTCCTTTTGGTCATCGTTACCGATAACAGATGGAGTATTCCGTTTCTGAATACGTTCATCTGGTAAAATTGATATGTTTGGGAGGTATTTTTATTATTCATACACAGAAATTAATGATGAAAAACGAAGCTTAATGATCTCAATTGATTGCATTGTGCTCTCGTCATTTACGATAAGTTCAAGTTCATTTGGAAGATAAATCTAAAAAGTACCACTAAGCAAAAGCAAAAGCTCATGTGTCGAAATAAACTTTGCAATTTCTTCCTGTGCATTCTGCATCAGTTCCTGGCTGTTCTCATGTTCCTTATTTAATTTTCTGTTTCGGTTGAAGACTTATTCATCATAATAAAATCGAGTTATCTGGAGTTTGACCTTGAAATTCAGATCAGAACCAGATCGAAAGAATTCGGGTCGAGGACCCGATCCGGTGACCTTATAATAATCCTTCGCTGATAAATAAACGACTGTCATTTGTAAATAAAATGTTGACATTGTTTACTTGCTACACCCAACGGAAATGATTCATTACCGAATGACGTTGTTAATTTTGACTAGTGGAATTTCGACGCAGGTTGCAAGGCTTACACTCCTCAAAATGAAAACGCCTTAACAGATTCGTCACCTACAACATTGAAACATCTAGTAGTAGATCATTTCAATGCCAAATAGAGTAGAGTACCGTGAAACATATGTTTGCTTGTAGCTATGACAATAACTAATATTTTGACAAGCTCTAACGTCCTTCTCGTCAAGCTTTACCGGAAGCTTCGATTATTTAAGGGGAAATGCGCATAGCAAATGACACTCCAATTAGAAACCGAGTCTAAGCCAAACTCCATATTAACTGCAAAGGTGACAATTTATTTCACTACCCGTTACGATAAAAATGCATTTACCGAACCGGTTGCATAACGTAATAACAGATTCAAATTTTTCGACTATTTAAACGAGCTGTATATGGGTTCAGGAATGAAGTGTCTGATTTGCAAGCCAACAGTGCAGTGTTTGATTAGACGTAATTCAAGAGTTATATTTTGTAATTAACGGACGTTTTCCTTTATCAGATTTCGATGGCTCTTTCTTTTGATTTTTGTTTATCTCAAATACGATTCGGGAAAATGAGAAATGTTGTTATGATATGTCTCCTACTTGGCGTCACTACGAAAACAATAGGCCAACTGTACACCGACGACGTTTCTGATGGTAGTTGTAAGCGCATTACTTTAGCTAAGAACTTCTCATCATGCGTTAGTGTAAGTAACATTCAATTGATTTGATTGAAATGGTACGATGAAATACCGTAAAACATTCAGCGTTGAAACTACCGTAATTTCCCTTATTCTACAGGTTTTATTACCCCAAGTGTTCACCATAAACTTCGCCAGTAATGCCCTTTACAGAAACTACGCTGAATCTTTCCTTGGACGTCCGGCAAAACATCAAGCTGAATTAGATGCTCAGTGTTATACATTCGCTCTAGTGGGAACGATTCTAATTCAACAAGGTTACAAGAAGGCAAACATTCGCTCGGTAGTTCCATGGGGATTAAGTAACACTAGTTGAAAACTAAAATTTCCGTTGAAAATAATTTTCTCTTCAATTGATCATATTAGCCTTAAATGCTCCGATCACAGATCCGTTAGGAATTGGAGCCTTTGAAATTGAAGAAACATTCGCCCAATCACCGGGATCGACCACCGAAAATCAATGTACTGTCCATCATTCGAATCGTACTGCCGTTTTCTAATTTCCTATTAAAATTCTAAAATTCTTACAGTCGTGACTGTCGATCAAGTAGTTTGGTGTGACACGAAACACGTGCTCATAGTGAGATGTGTCAATAATACCAGACAGGACTGGAAATTGGCTACTATTAATAGAAATCCAGAACCATGGGCAAAATCATTAGCTCTCGACATAATAGAAAGCCTTGGAATGCCTAGAGAGAACGCACTCGATTATACGGGCCAAAATGGTGGTCATAGGTGCCCAATTGCTCCCGATCTTTTCGTTTACTCATTGCGAGCTGCAAATAGAGTTGGCTTAACTCTTCCGTTTGGATTTTAATGGTGTTTTAAGTTTTTAATGTAAAATAGACTCATTCATATCTGAACAAGAATTGTTGAAATCGATCCAACAGATCAATTGCTTTGAGCCCAATCTTTGTGCCTGGTAGATTTCCAATAAAAATTCTGTTAAGCTATTATACAGTGAGCGTCTTGATGCACGTTATGAAATGGCAAAACCATATTCAGGAAAGTTGACAAAGTTGCAAAAGTGGACTATTTTTGTTCATTTTAATTTTTTCGACGTCTCGACACACCGAAAAGGTTCAATTTTCTGGAGGACTCGAGAAAAACTAACAACAAACGTTTATTAATCAGTGGCTTGTTATGTATCGATGTAAAGTTAATGACCGTAGGTTTCTAACGAATCTACTCACACCATGTTCCGGGTTGCTGTCTCGACGTCGTTGCCATCTAAAGTTTGCCTTAGTTCACAACCCTGAGATATTTACTTCTCTTCGTAACTTTTTAGCTACTTGCCAATACCTAAAAACTGAGCATACGACATCGTGAGTCGCAGGTCCTTGTTTTAATGAAAAAATTTTCGCTCCAAATTTTGAGTCTTTTCAAAAAATTGGCGCGGTGGGGTGACGATGTTGATACATCGGGTGGCTCGCCTCCAGTCGCCCTCTTTAACAAGCCCAAGTAGTATCGTTAATGTTACTGCATAGTCTCGTTATTGACAAAAATCCGAATATTCAGATTTTGGCATGGTGACCTTTCAAGATGTCCACCTCCGAATAGTGAATACTTCGAGGCCTGTGATAGGACGCTTCCATATGCCGAATTCCAATTTTGTCAATGGAAGTTTCAAAAGTTTAATATTTTTACTTTTCGTCAACTGAAAGAATGTGTGCCTAACTTGTGCCTAAACTGGAATTTTGCGCATATGATGTGTCGTCAGCCTCGGCCTCCTCACCTCGATTTGACAATTATCACATATATTGCACAAAATTTCCATTAAGGCACAGGTGTGGATGTTGCAATTTGTGTAACAGTGTGACTGACCCACTAGACTAGACTGAATCACTAAATTATTGTTTTCATTTCAAGACTTTTTGTTTTATCATCAACTCTATCGTTGCTTCTACGTTTTAAATGTAAAAAGCAGTCCATCTTATTCCGCCTCCACTGCTTCATAACATTTTTAAATTTTCAAATTGAGAATTCAGCTTGAGGAAATCATTACTGAAAATTGTCGTTAATCACGACTCATTATCATCATGAACATGCATCATTCGTGTAAACTGCACAACAACTGTAAAGAAAAGAAAAAAAGTTGGCACGAATCAGTAGAATTTTGTCTAGATTAGAAGGGTATCGTTGGTGATATTGAACCCACTTTATTGATTAGTAAGTTAACACAGAGCCGTTGAAGATCTGTTATTGACAAAACGGTAAACGTCTCGCGTTTCTGAAATCTAATATTGTGTGTCGAAATACTTTCAACATTTTTGTGTATGTTCTGGATTCGTTCCCGGCTGTATTCATGTTCCTTCCTTAATGATGAAGACTTATTCATTATAATGAAATCAAATTATCTGCAGTTTGACCTTGAAATCCAGATCAGAACCAGATCGAAGAAATTCGGTCTGAGGACCCGATTCGGTGACCTGATAAAAATCCTTATATGATAATCGAGTGTCATTTGTAAATAAAATGTGATCAAATAAGATTTTATTTGCGACACCCTACCGAAATGACGTTGATAATCTTGATTAGTGGATTTCGACTCAGGCTGAAAAGCTCATACTCGTCAAAACGAAGATGCCTGAAAAGATTCGTCTTTAACCGACGTTTTCCTTGCAGATTTCGAAGGCAATTTCTTTTGATTTTTGTTTATCTCAAATCAGTTTCGGAAAAATGAGAAATGTTGTTATGATATGTCTCCTACTTGGCGTCACTACGAAAACAATGGGCCAACTGTACACCGATGACGTTTCTGATGGTAGCTGTAAGCGCATTACTTTAGCTAAGAACTTCTCATCATGCCTTAATGTAAGTAACATTCAACTAATTTGACCGAAATGGTACGATGACGTACTGTAAAAAATTCAACGTTGAAACTACCGTAATTTCCCATTTTTTTAACAGGTTTTGTTACCTCAAGTGTTCACCATAAACTTCGCCAGTAATGCTCTTTACAGAAACTATGCTGAATCCTTCCTTGGGCGCCCAGCAAAAGATCAAGATGAACTAGATGCTCAATGTTATACATTCGCTCTAGTAGGAACGATTCTAATTCAAGAAGGTTACAAGAAGGCAAACATTCGTTCGGTAGTTCCATCGGGATTAAGTAAACTAAAGTTGAAAACAAAAATTTCCGTTGAAAATAATTGTCTCTTCAATTGATCATATTAGCCTTAAATGCTCCGATCACAGATCCGTTAGGACTTGGAGCCTTTACAATTGAAGAAACATTCGCCCAATCACCGGGATCGACTACCGAAAATCAATGTACTGTCCATCATTCGAATCGTACTGCCGTTTTCTAATTTCCTATCAAAATTCTTACAGTCGTGACAGTCGATCAAGTAGTTTGGTGTGACACGAAACATGTGCTCATCGTAAGATGTGTTAATAATACCAGACAGGATTGGAAATTGGGTACTCTTGGTGTCAATCCAGAACCATGGGCCAAATCGTTAGCTCTCGACATAATAGGAAGCCTTGGAATGCCTAGAAAGAACGCACTCGATTATACGGGTGAAAATGGTGGTCCTAGTTGCCCAATTGCTCCTGATCTTTTGACTTACACATTGCGAGCTGCAAAGAGAGTTGGTTTAGTTCTACCGCTTGGATTAACTCTGCCGTTTGGACTTTAAAGGTGTATCCAGCAAGTGTCGGTTTTTAATGTAAAATCATATCTGAACAAGAAGAATGTTAAAATCAATTCAACAGATCAATTGCTTTGAGCTCAATCTTTGTGGTAGATTCCCAAAAAAAATTCTCTTAGGCTATTACACAGTGAGCGTGTTGTACGTTATGACATGGCAAAACCATATATTCAATGCTGTAGGTACAACAGCTTGTTCGGCTTTCAACACCCAAAGCTCATAATTACAAATATATTTTCTGGCTCTAATCTGTAACTCCCTGCTTACCCATCGCATTTGAGGAAGCTGTTGCTGAATAAATATTTAACATAAATTTGTTGTTATATCTGCCATTATCAA
>JANTFA010152306.1:0-11060 GCA_026413405.1 Phytosciara flavipes
TGTACGGCTACTTAATAGAATTTCTCTCAACTCAGTTGCTCAACGTAAAGTTTTCGTCATCTCTTTCTTGAGGAAAACGTTGTATGCAACTCGGTCATAAAGGATCATTCATAAAAGACGTCCTATTTTCAGTGTTGTCATATATAGACTTAAAATCATTTGTAACTCGACTTAGAGGTAGGGTGTATTTGAACCCACATTTGACTAATAAAAATGCAGATTCATCGAGTGATTTTTTACTGAAAATAGGACGTTCTTTATGAACGATCCCTATTGTGTATTGTCACACTTGTCACCTTTTTTGTGCAATTTATCAGTTTTTTGCTTATTGACAATTTCCTAGCGAGTCGGTGGCGAGTTCTGGAACGCCTCTTAGCAAGCAAGGAACCACATTTCCTCTAGCGTGTATCGGAAATATGAGTGACGAGGTCGCGGTCGCGATATTTCCTCAATACATCGAGAAAATTATTTCTAACAACTTAAACGTTTTATTACAAAGTGCTCCATCACGATGTATTTTTTTGTGGCTTTGAAGCAAATATTCATTAACACGCCTGTGATGTCAACGTACACAACAATCGTAAAAATGTTTTATCCCAATTCTTACTTTACATTGACAGTTACAGAAAAACCTAGTTTCGCACTGATAGATTGAGGTAACGTTGACATCATCAATATTAATCTGTAATTATTCAGCTGGTGCGACCAAATTTTATTGATTCAATCTACGCACAACTATGTGGTGAACCAAAATAAATGGAGACGCTAATGAGCCAATGAGCGTAATAATAATGGCGACTGGTTTAATTTTTCTTCTTCTTCCCCTTTTAAAAGTGTGTTTTAATACAGCGATTTTTCGCACTCATACTTCAATACAAAAGCGCCGATTAATACTTGAAGCAGTTGTACCAATAAGTACCATCCATTTATTTTGAATTTAGCGATTTTTTTAAAAATCAATGTGTACTGTGCATACTGTACACGACATGACGCTGTTATAACATTGTACAATATTTGAACTAGGCCCCACCTTTTGGGTGGGTCGGGTCCCTTGACTGATTGAACTTCTCGGCGGGTTGTGCGTACTGTTGTGCACACAAATTCATTTTGAGTGTTTTCATCCGAAAAAAAATTTAAAGTCGCCTCTCAGGGAGTTATCATCTAATATATGGTCAACTTTTGGAGACTCCGTACGCCTTGCAACAGGGCTGTTCAGGCAATCTGACGAGTGTCGATAATAGCTGACCTTCCCCATTACCACCTGGTGTTATAACCTCCACGGTTAAGATGGATTGCAAAAAATGATCTTTAATGAAAAAAAAAGTTTCCGAACCTAGTTAAAAATCACAAATTTCGACTCCTTTTTCGATGTTTTGAACATATTGCTGCAATTAAAAAGCTCAGTGGTGCTTGAACGTTTCCATGTTTGCCGCCGCAGACTGTAGCAACCAAAAACAGATTTCAACACGTAGAAAGGTATTGAAGAGTGAAAAGTGATAACACTGATTTCAATTGCCTGACAAAATGGAAGTTAGCCGCCATATTGGAATTTAGCAAAAATGAAGTATATTGAAGAAATTGATCATTCGGTGGGACTTGAGTGTTTATTCGAATGCTGTAAAAAATGAAGTGATTGGATGTGCTTCGGAGTTTCTCTTATTTATATGTAGAAAACAATCATTTTCCTTTCGCCCTCATGTCTCAAAAAATGTTCCTTTGCATAATAATTGTACTTCCTTTTTGCTAAATTCCAATATGGCGGCTGATTTTATGATGTACATACGCTTGGCTACAGTCAAGGGAATAACAAAAATACGGCTGGCTGGCGTTGATAAATAATACAGAGAGGAGAGAGGAAAAATGTTTCATCTTTGAAACTTGATAATTTGTATATAATGACAAAACTGCTCGAACGACATTTTAAACTATACTTTAAAAAATGTGACAAAAAGAATTGATATCACGTGGCAAAAGTGCGATTGGAAAAATGAATTGCTTATCAAATGTGAAAGAGGCATATCAGCTGAACAATATATTAAAGGGTATTATGATGATGATAGGAAATACTTGATTACATGCAATATTGCAGTGCTGTTTATTGTTTTGAATTTTAATTTATAATTTAAGTGCGAACCATTTTTGCTAATATATTTATCGTTCATTTAAATCAGTCTTGATTGGATTACAAAATTAAAAAGCAATTCGTCTTAGATAGACAAATCAATTGTTCAGAGACCTTGTAGTGTGCTTCAGGTCTGACCTTGCTTCAGTAAAGTGATTCTATCTGAACAAGATAATAGGACCGGTAAAGTGAAATTTCGTTTCCGCATGTAAAATGTCCTATACACTACATTACAACCATTGCGACATATTTACTGTTTTGTAATTCGCTCGTAAAATATTTAAAAAAAAATTGATGGTCACGTTCTCGCATGAAGTTTGTTGATCCCGAAATAACGAAAACAAGATAAGTCTAAAATACGCAAAATCATAGCACCGATACTAGCATGAACATAAGAAATATTCGGAGGCTTATGCAATCATAATACGTCTTGCATTTCTTTCGTACAGACAGGGTTCGTGCTTATTTTTTGTGAGTGAAAACACACCACACATGCAAACGTACACGCATACAAGTATGAAATTTTGGAGGCTTTTTGACGTTCCAAATAATAGTGTTCATGCTAGTAAGCAGAGCTATGGTACAATGTACAGTTTTCGGCACTGTCAAATTTAATAGTAGATTACATTACATCGGAAATCGGAAACTGTTATTTTAACAAGTGTAGAGTTTCCTTATCCGAGCCGAAGGCGAGGTGTGCAACTACGTGTCCATATTATGTACGATTTCCGTACAACTTTACATGCTTCTGTACAGCGGAAGAAAAATAAGAAACGACACAATCCAAATTGGCGTTATTCATTCCGACACACATTACGTATACATTATAGCAATCTGGACATCACATGTGGAATGAATAACGTAAATTGAAATTTATTGTGTCGTATCTTTTTTTCCACCCGCTCGCTGTGTAGCAATATAAGTAATTTCGACTGCTTATGATTCATGTACTGTAATAAACTCTTCTCTAAATATAGATTATTCGGCCACTCATGCACGGAAAACACACATCGTCATATCTATCAAAGTTTGAGGATAAGGTGGTGGAGAATAGGGAATAGGTAGTAAGCATAGGTTTCAGAAATATTTATTTTTGCAACCGTGTGACAACTGCAATTTTTACGCACTAGATGCGTAAATTGTCTCACGTGACCTCAGGCCGAGTGTGGCAATACAAATCAGAGAAACTCAGAGAAATGATAAGTTGGTACACTGTCACCAACATATTTTTGTTCTATCTCGCCACAGACGTACCAAGACCCACTGATCATTTCTTTGAAGTACTAGATTTTTAAACAGTTATGTCATCCGTTATATCGACACAGTGAGACGTTCCTCTTGTCCCATTCAATAGATCCCAGAAAACAATGAACCCCAATTGTCCGTCTTTTAACTACGAAGCCGTAATGACAAAAATAAATTGTTTCCATAAAAAATATATCAAACAGGTAGTAGATATCGCCGTATCTTTCATAACTTTATTGTTTCGAAATTAACATTCAGTTCAATTCAATTTTTTAACGTGTGGCTATAAAAAGCTGATCTAATTATAAACGCGTGTATTGATATCTCGCCTGTATGATATTTACTTTAAAAACCAACTCCGGCTAAATATTTACTCGTTTGTAATTTCAGCAAGATCCATTATCTCATCGTATCATCGAAAAGAGGCGACGGGATCGCATGAATTCGTGTTTGGCCGATCTATCGCGTCTCATACCGCCACAGTACCAGCGAAAGGGTCGTGGTCGCATTGAGAAGACAGAAATTATCGAAATGTCGATACGGTACATGAAACAGCTTCAAAATGCTGAGTACATGCACAAGGAAAACGTCTACAAAATGGGATACGATGAGTGCTTGAAGCAAGCAGCGAATTTTCTGTATAACGGACACAGAGACATTTGTTACCAATTAATCGACCATCTTAAAGAGGTTATCAAAGGTAAGTCAATTGAGTGGAAGATAAGCCCGCCGTTTACTGAACCCTTTATTTTCCTTCTCTCATCTCCAGGCGACTGTTACAAGGTTCGAAGTAACAACATTGACTCGATAAGTGCTTCCAGTGGTTCACCACCGATTCATGGTTATCATCCGATAGCTCCGCTAAATCAACTCCATGATATGTTGAGTACCACAGATTTGGAGCACAGCAACAGTAACGATCATAATGACATAAAAGATCTCAGCTTACGGGGTCAGCCACAGCAAGCACCAGTCATTACATCAACAGCTCCATTGGTTCATTTGGACACAACCAGCAATCACGATTTTGATTCTTCCAGAGCATCGTCGGTTCACTTGGAAAATGTGCCACACGATGGGGCACGCAGTGTACGCATGCGAAAACTATCGGAATCGTCGCATCACGAAAATGAGCACAACAGCAATAGCTATAAGTTTAAGAATTACATCCAGCAACGATTTTCGCAAGACCTGAACCACTTAGACGATCACGAGGTATCTGTAATTAATGAGTGCGGTAACAAAAGCCCCAGCGACCTTCCGTGCAAGAAGAAAATGTGCCTTGATTTTATGGAAAGCAGCAGCTGTGACGAAAAACCGTCCACAAATGGCATTACCGAATTCAAAAACGAAGTGCATTGCAATTCATATCCGATATTTTCCAAACCGTGCGGCTTGAACAGCAGCCTACATTCATCCACCGTACCAATATTTGCATTACATGCGCAAGGTCGATATTATGTACCATTGAATGTTGACTATGAATCGCTGTTGCCATATCTAAGCGGAAGTGATTTGTTTGACAAACAGGCCGGCCAAATGCCACCATTGCACGCCATTAATATCAATGTAAATTTTGCGTATGGCCGATCGAAGCCAATTTCTAGTCAGTCAAGACATAAACTTGATAACATCAGCAATGGATGGTAGGGGGTACGAGGAGACAACGACAACATGTTATGATTTTATTTTTATCGTTAAATTTTTTTCTTTCTTATCATTAAGTTTTATGCTGTTAACGTTCGTTCAGTTATTCCTTTTGGGTTAATTTTTTTTCTCTTTGTTTCTTTTAAAATTGTGCTCAGATTCTAGCATTTCAATCTTAAATATTATATTGCGGTGATGGTGTAGTAGGGGTAGTTAAATTACGAAATGATTTCATCGATTTTCAATCCAATCATTTTCTGGAAGTTCATTTTGTTCCGCATTCCGTTATACGTAAATGGAACGGAAAAATTCGGCTTCACTGAAGTGACTTGTTGCTCAAAATGAAACATTTCTCATGAACGTCAGAAAAACAAATTTTTATTTACAAATTTATGTCGACAAAAAAGAAAAAAAAATTCAAATTATCAGCACTATTTACCTAACGCCGGACATGTGCACATCCTTTTTCCAGACATTTTAACGGTAATCGGATTGTCATAAAATGTGTTCTGAATTGCGCCATGCTAAAAAACGGGAGCGTCGAGAAGGACCTTACTGAGACCGTTCATATTAGTATCCTGAGCGCATAACACCAAGGCTATATATACACTGTTGTATGGCACGGCTTTCTAGCATAACATAAGAAACATACACGCCTAATTGGTTTGAGTGAAAATCGTGTACGAAAATTTGGAAGCTTTTTGACGTTTCAAATACGAGTGTTCATGCTAGTATTAGGGCTGTAGCTCTTGAGAATCTATGCTATTCTATAGGTCACTGAAAATCTTCCACGGTAAATTCGAGCGTTTATGTATGTTTATCATGCGTAAATTTGAAGAGTGGTGAAAATCTAACAATTTTACCAGGCCATCGACAGCGCGTCTATATTTCTGCATACGGTCGTTTTGTGAAACAAAATACTTCACGAAAAGACCGTACACGCAGAGATATAGAGGCGCTGTCGACGTTCGGGTATTACTATGTCAGGTTTCCCGTGACCTATTATGAATGCAGTGAAGGGGACATCGCTGGTTACGTGTCATATATCAAAACGTGGTTGTTAGCCGTACGTTTTTCTATGTATCAATTTT
The DNA here is from genome assembly GCA_026413405.1 of Phytosciara flavipes. Lineage (NCBI taxonomy): Eukaryota > Metazoa > Arthropoda > Insecta > Diptera > Sciaridae > Phytosciara > Phytosciara flavipes. The sequence continues at coordinate 6,106 of JANTFA010152306.1, forward strand.
TACTTACGTGGGTATGGTAATGACTATTTTGGAAAATCTGAAAGGACAGAATGTGGCAGGAAGTGACACACAAAATTTCGAACATCTGGAGGTAACAGCTTCTCAAAACTCGATTTTAGCGGACGAAAACTATTATGTATAAAATGTCGGACTATAGTCGACAAAGGATTGGAAAGGGTAAAAAGAAATTGAGAAAAATTTTCGAATCAGATTAAAAACCAAAAAGAAAACCGTTTGTCATTGTTGCTCTGTCTATAAATGGTGCGATCTATCAGTGCGTTAACATGTACTTCAATTGGATATAACTGGAAATTACTGCAAATGGCAGCTTATTTGTGGATAGTCATAAGAGGGTCTTATCGTAACCATTTTCGAGTCGCACGAGATCAGATAATGTGTCGAGAAAAACGAATTTTTTTTTTGTATCTATTGTCTTTGCGAATGTTGTTGATAGAAAAAGCACACCTGAGAATCTAAATCAGAAATCAGTTCCATTTATAGTCACGCCCTTTTCAATTTGAGAAAGAGAGAAGGAGGGCATCCATAGACCACGTCAGCACCAGTGAGGGGAAGGAGGTCTAAGATAACAAAGAATCTACTGACTTTTCTTTTGCTGTTAGTATATGGGTCTGAAAATCCAAAGAAACTGCTGACGTGGTTTGTGGACGGATCTCAAAGTCCTAATCAATTATGACAACATTTTTCAAATAAAATTTTTGGAGGATCAAAGCAAAGACCGGAATCCTTCAACTATTTAAACTGTTTTGAAGTGAGCTGCATCGTACTGCACAGTGTTCTCTCTCAGAATAATTGCTCATTCGTGAGTCACGTGAATTACACACCACATTATATCAGTTTACAGATAATTTGATTGTTCTCGCGCTTAACCTTGGTGCTTTAATACGGATTTCGTTTAACGAAAGTTTGAAACGTTTGGGCTACCAATAAAATCTCGTAGACTCACGTGACGTCATTGCATCCATCAATAATAAAATGTGGCGCTGGGTTGAATGCATTTTCATTTTGTTTTTGCCCTGTATTATCAAGTTTCCCATCCCGAACAATTCGAAATTTGGCTATCATTTTTTTCATAGATCCAAATCGTATTAGTCAACCATTGAAAAATTAAAATTTCTTACTTGCAACCAAAAGAATCCTGAATGTACCGATATAATTAACTGCCATTTATATTTTAAAATATTATTATGTTAATCCATCGCAATGAATAAAATTTGAATGCTCTACAAACATTTAATGTAATGTTAAGTCATAGCATGAAAACATAGAAAATATGCGAAGGCTAATGAAGTCACAGATGACAATACAAAGACTAAAGCCTTCAAACTTAACGTTTGTCAATACAGTGTTCATGCTAGTGGCTAGTGCTATGGTTAAGCAAATGTGAAATATAAATAGCGGCAACGACAAATAATCTCATAAAAGTCGTGCGTTTCCTGCTATATAATATACGAAAATGATCACTGCAGTTTGTAATCCGCTTTGCCAGAGAGCACGGAAAACACCGGACACTTCCTTGATAAAGTTTGTGTGTGGGAGAAACAATTATTTACATAACAAAGGATGAAAAGTTATAAACACACGTGACACATTGACTTTTTATCCTAAGTAATTTAAAGGATATGGTACCACGTGGTATAATAATAAACAGGCACCAGATCTGTTCTGATTGCCTGTTGATCACATTTCGAGATTTGTTTGATAAGTTCATTTTTGTAGTTGTTTTATTTTCGCCAGAGAGTTGATATTGCGGTTGGGAAACCTAGTTGGGTTACCCAGCTGCAATATGAACTATCTGCTCTTCGTGAGAATATATTTATTTCACATTACAGAAAAAAAACAGACACACACACACACACACACACAGTTCTAACCTCAGGAAGTAAAAACCATAATGTTGTATAAAATGTGTACTTTTCAAAAAAAGAAAATCGATTTTTGTTCTATGTTGGCTGCATAATATTTTTTTTAAATTAAGATTTCATTTAAATACATAAACAAAAATTTTGTTGCTTTCCAAAAATAATAAAAAAAAAATTTTAATTAAGGAAAGTCTGTGATAAGAAGATATATAAATGAGTATAAAATAAATCTTTATTTTTAAAAACTTAAAAAAATTGATGCGTTTTGAATTGGTTGTAAAAACGAAAAATTGTATTCGAAATACAGTGTTGGAATTTTGAAATGCGACACATTTTCTGCTTTCACGCTTGCGTTTGGAGGAATTCTTTTGAAAAACAGCCTATCGAAATCGGACGGTCTTTTTATTAGACTTTTTGATATGTAGCGAGAAAGATACTCGGTCCTAGAAGCCAAAACCTTTTTTTTTCAAAATTTCTCGACGCTCGTGTGGCAAATAGGGTCTTATTGGGTTTAAAATTCATCCACACTCGTAAGCTACGAGCAGCCATACTACCATTAGTATGGCTCGTAAAAAGTTAATAGATGGCGCAAATGGAAGCTACTGATTAAAAAATCAAGGAAAGAAAGTTAATCAGATAACGGGCTCGAAAGTTGGAGCCTATAGAGTGAACATAAGTCGAATTAATCGGTTGTACAGTGAAGGTGTATCTATCGAGTAAATTTCATTCGATTTTCATGCCCTATTTTGTTTAAAAGGTAATGGATTTTGGAGAGATTTTCAGAGCTTAATTTTCAAATTATATCCAGATTCGTAACGATAAGTCCAATGATAACGGTGGGACCTTACTTTTTACTTTGAATGGAGCTTAGAGTAATGACTTTGACTTTCCTGTGACACTGTACAGTGACTGTGGCACCTTTGTGACCCGGCTTTTGGTAGTAGTTTCCCCCTCCTCGGTGAACATGGATCAGAAATAATCGGATTCAGAATTATTTTCTCGCACTTAATATTGATTGATGATATGACAAAGGCGAGAGTGGCAATACATCGTGTGCCATAAAATACTAGCATGTATTGTCGACAAATCTGACGATGTCTAAATTGACTCAAAAATTTTCGTACCTCCAATTAATTTCAAGTTCTCCGCCGAGTTCGAATCATTCAAAGAAAATTTAACTTCAATTTTACACTTCCTTTTCGTATACTCTATCCGTACGTGAACCGTATTCTATGGCAAAGAATATGTTCGAAGCATCATTTCAAATTCTTTCTTTTTTGTTATATAAAACAAGAGACTTCGAAAAACAGAAAAGATTGTGTTGTAATTAAGAGATAAAGGCTTTGTGCGGCCATAAAAGATTTGCACAACAAAACAATTGAAATTAGTACTTATCGTACAGCAAAATGAATTCTTTACTTTTGTCTTATCATCTTAGGGACGGACATCTAGGGTCTATGACCTGTATCTTTACTTGATGTGTACCTGTTGTGATAAAAATGAAATAAATTACAGTCAACATTTGCCTCAAATGGAAATTTAATGGTGAGGCAAAATATGCATCGCACCTTATTCACGAACGACAAAATAGCTGTTTTCGATACACACAAACTAGATTGTCAATGTCACTTCTGCAGCATATCATGTGTGTAAAATGTTATTTGATGTAAAAAAATCCCCTGAAGCAGCAATTTATTATTGCGAAACAAAAAAATTAAAACTCTTCATCACCCTAGTGCGACAAAGACATACCCATTTCGATATCGCAATGACAAAGTGAACAATTACATTTCGATATCAAAATACACAACAAAATATTTTTGGCAATAATTGTGATAACAGTGGCGGGCGTCACGTTTACAGATAAAAATGTGGTAGGTAAATACAGCTACAGATTACGAAATATTACCCAGATAACAAAACCATACTGCTGGCACGAAGGTATATAAAACAATAACGTTGATTACGATGGTGACTATTGTGTTTCTGTTTTTATCCTGGTCGAAGGACAAGACAAGACAGAATTATCTACTGAACATATTCTCGCACACCAGCTCATTCTTATGTTTTTTCGTTGAACAGTACAGCTCAGGATAATGTATCGTCATCCTTTCGATTCACATTGAGTAAGTGTGTGTCTGCGATGAAATACTTATGAATTGCGTTATACCACAGAAGATGGACTACAAAAAGCACTCCGATGGAGTGTCACTCCAGAAATGAAAATGCGATTGGTTCTGTGGAAATTTTTTCGACTTATTCATACAACCGTCAAGATTATTACAATGTAAAGCAAATATAAATCTGGAAATTTACCGTTCGATACTGGTACCTACCCTTACGATTGTAGACTTCTTTGTTCTCTAGCGAGTTCTGATAATCTCAGAACGACAACTTGAAGGCAAAATTAGAACTGGTCTTCAGTAAGTTCATTGAGTTCAGAGCATCGGGGAAGAAGTCTACAGCTGATGTCATTCGCTAATCCAGATCCAGATTAACACCAATATTATTCGCCAAGTGAAGGTATGAGACGCGAATCCGTATAGCTGAGTTACCATAAAAGAAATTCTTATTTGTACTGCCACTTTGTTGTCTCCCACAAGTTTAAACGAAAAGATCTGAACAAAAAATGTGTTACACGTCAAAAAGATACGACAAGATGTGCGGTTTCATCGAAAGATTTAGATAAGGGGAAATGAAAACATACAACTGAATTGAGTTTGGAACAGGACAAAACACAACCAATTTGTGGGAAGTTCAGTGAATTTTTTTAGACAGCTGTTATGCGTAAGTGTAAGTATCTGGTATGAAAATTCCAAAAGTTCAATTTTAGCACATCGGTGGTTAGGGAAAGCGAGATAAACTAAAATGATCACTGCATGCAAGTCTCAGGCTACGACTTTTTTCGACCTTTCTTTCGAAACACATTAAGTACTGAGAATAAAAATGTCTAGGGCGACGAGTCGCTCGAGTGGGAATCAAAATCTCAAACCTTTCCAATTGAACGCTCGCATGAAAATATTTTTTGTTTTTTATATGACGGAATATGATCTACAAATCCGAAATCCGTTTATG
>JANTFA010152317.1:0-11058 GCA_026413405.1 Phytosciara flavipes
CTATAAATGTCTCAATCATGTCTCAAAGTGTCGAAAAGAGATATCTCACTTCCATATTAAAACTTGTGAGGATTTGATATATCTCAACTCGAAAAATATTTCTACTCGGGTATGCATCATAAATTCGTACTTACGTCATATCTTCCACCTGGAACTATTTCTGGGAATGATACACTGACCCTATCACTCATTGGACACTATATGGACCGTTCATTGTTTGCTAACATCAGCAGTTGGGATTTCGAGATGTAAAATTAATTTCCACCGACTTTTCACTACCATAAATCGTCTTGACTTTGATATGTTATTAAGCTGCTAAACATGCAATTATAAATAACAAATTTAATTAATTTCTGTTCCGTTCGTATATCACGTTCAATATTATATTTACGAGCCACATTCTCGTCGCATCATATATATGTTTGTCTGTAAATCATACGCACTGCATCAACATTTTAGAGACGAAATGATAGTTGTAATGAGTAAATTTATTGTAATATTTAATTAGGAAAGTCAATGTACCGCAGTTAGTTATTAATTTAAACTAATTACAAGCAAGAATTTAATCTCATTGCCAACATTTTGTCTGTATAAAATAATAAAATTTTGTATTACGCCCAAGTTAATTATAACAATTAGTGAAGTAACCTGACTTTGTTGTAAAATGATGAAGTCATTTAGCCGGACCATCAAGTCTAACATAATATTTTTCGTATAAAATCAAGTTTTTATTCTGCATCCGTGTAATTGTTGACTAATTAGGCATGTATTTGAATCAAATCAGGTGAATTATAGCAAACAAAAGAACATGAGTATGAGTTGTTATTGGCGTGGTGGCTGTGAAGAGGGTATCTTGGTGAGAAATTAGAATATCATTCAAATTGACTAATTTAGTAAATTTTAGTTAGCCTTTCCTTGTTAAAAAGTGAAAAATTCTGGTAGTGGCTGTTTTTTAAGTTTTAGTATCTGTAATTTCAACGCACTAATTCCTAAAGACTCCCAAAAATTCACAACTTTATTCTGACACAACGGAAATCAGGAAATCAACTTAGAAATTGGAACATAAAAAGAAGAAATAAAAATTTTGAAGTTAAAAGTTATTGCAAATCAAAGAACCTTTCAGATCGCTTCTGATAAGTCGAATTGTTTGTTTTACAATTACAAACCGTTCGGAATTGTTGTCTTCCAATGTTTTTGACGGTTAAAGCAAAACTCGAATTCGATACTACATTTTGGTTGTACCTTGATTTTGGGTAATTATCATTGGCCGAACTTCGATTCTGTTTGTCAACTTCCGAATTTCCCAAATTTCCCATTTTACTGACCAGCAGTTGGCGTAGTATCCTCTTCAAGCATAAGAGAGTGATTTCGTTACAATTTTTTTTCGGAATGTTGACATTGTTGAAGGTAATCTCACGAGCATTGAATAGAAGGGTGCTGGAGTATACGGTTTTAAAGTCAGTGAGAAAAAGACTAAGGACTCCATTGTCTGGTGACAGACCAGCGAGTCCTACGCTAGAGATGAATAGGGAAAACACTTCGAAACTGTCAAAAGCTTCGTTGACCTTGGGTCGCAGGTAAACTTAAACAGTGATAATAGCATCGGAGAGGAAATAAGTGGAAGAGAAACGCTTGGTTATAGTGGTAAGTACAGTCTGTTTGAAAGTAGAATAAATGTTGATGACAATTGGCGAAGAAGATACAACAATGAGCTGTTTTAGCTCTACGAAGAACCTGATACAATATCAAATTTATCGAAATCAACGAAATTGCTGGATACCCGCCCCGATGGAAACCGCAAAGCGATGTGGAAAGATGCCATCGAGCCGTATCTGGAAGCCCCCAGACTAGGTGATTCGAAAACATTGGCACGGAATAGGTCGGATTGGAGGAGGCCGAAACCAATAAAAGGTTGCAATGTCCGTATAAGTAAAGTAAGTAAGTATGGCTTGACGATTTTTTTTTAACGAAAGCTAAATGAAGAAAACTCGTTAACTCTCTAAAACGCTTCATATTCAACCATTAATGTCCTCCATCCATAGATATTATGCGTCCTCTTCGTTTTTAATTCAATTCCAAATTTCTTCCTGAATTTAAGTAAAATATGAATTTAATGGCGAATGCGAAAAACCGCAATTTGAATTATGCCTTGAATAATATTTTGTTGCTGAAAATATTTGAGATGCAATTTTGGAATAATTGAAAATCATCACAAACTATTTGCATAATAAAATTCTTGACGGTCTCCTCCTTTCTTAAAAACCATATTCGTCTTTAGAGACGATGCAAAATGAAAGAACGACATTTACGATGAGTAAACGAAAGAAAGAGAAAAAAATGGAAAAACAAAATCTGAATTGAAACGACTACAAAAATATAAATGAAATCATTTAGAATGATAAATGATTTTCATTGCAATATATACAACCGAAAGATCCTGTAACCGCGCATTGGTTCGTATTATTTTTATTATTATTATTGTTGTTGATATTATTACTATTTATATGTAGAAAATGCACCGTTTTCGTTTTCTGGTTTATGTGTCCATATATGGGACGTTCCACGTTAAGTGTAAGACATTTTGGAATGACTCATGCAAATTACAGCCTTTTTCGACAAACTAGTTTTCCTTGAAAGCTGTTGACAATACGCGTATTTTGACACACATGTGACGTAAATATATTCTAAACTCACGAAGGTATCGTAAAAACATTATTTCTTTTTGCTAATTTTCCATTAATCGAACCATTGTCAAACTATGCGTCTTATCAAAGGCTTTCTGGGGAAAAAAGTTTGCGGGGAAAGGTTGTCATTGACCTGAGTTCTTATTCCGAAATGTCACAAAAATGTCATGCAACAAACAGCATTTTTTTGATGAAAAGATATTTTCAAATCCAGCTTGCCGACACATCAACATGCTAGATATGATTCGGCAAGTAAGTTTAGAGTCGAAATGCCATGAGTTACATATAGTTGGCACTATACTATCATTCAGTGCTGGTTTGGGGCTATGCCTATCATTTACCGCTCGTTCAGTGCTCGATCAGTGCTGTCGAATTCAAATATACACGAGTTCGGTGCTGGGTGCCAAAATTCATTTGACAGTGCGACATATGTCATTTTTGACATTGGGCTACAGATGCATAATTATCTTACTGTAGCGGTTGCCTATAGCTTAATGCTCATTTAGTGCTGGCAAATGAAACCGGTCTCGTCTTCGATGCTGCCTGTTAAGCCGAGATATCGAACTTTTGGTTGTCGGTTTTGTGGTTTTGGGTCAAAATCAAAAACTTCGATGAAGTACTCATTTAGAGCTGGCGATTGAGCCCTCACTCGAGTTTGATGCTCCCACCTGACCTGAGATTTTTCAATATCGTGATAAAAATGTAAGCATCGAGTAATCACTGAACTCGAGTGAGGACTCATTCGTCAGCACTTTACAAATGTCTAAACTCGAAATAAAAATCTTGTCATTCCAAGTCAAAACCGCTAAAACGACATGCTTCGTTAACAGAAAATTTTCGATAAAATCGCAGCACCAAACTCGAGACCGGTTTCGTTCGCCAGCACTAAATGATTACTTTGTCGAGGCCTACATATAGAATTAAAAAGTTTCAAGCTTTGAACCGAAACCAATAAAACGACATGTTTTTTTAACGAAACGTTCGTTATCTACGCTCAACAGACAGCATCGAAGTCGACATCGGTTTCATTTGCCAGCACTAAATTATGAAACTGAGTCAAAAGAGATGATCCAAGGCCTGGTCTATTTCCTGTCAGTATCTTCAAATGGCATAAGTGTTTATGCAACCAACCATGGAATGTCCCATACGGTAAAATATGAAATTTAATTTAATTTTCCATTGTCCGTAATTATGGTTGCAGATGAATTCGTAATAAGTTTCTCGATGCTGTGTAATGATAACGTTTTATTATAATTTCAATTCCACATTTATGTTTCAGTGAACAAAGGGCCCTCCAACGTTTCGTTTCAAATTCAAGTATCAATATAATAATGCACTTGGAACCGACAATGAAAACCGAGGTGAAAAGATAATATTTCTTTGCCGATTACATTTCTTTCTTTCCTTAACATTTTCGTTGTGTATCACAATAATCGATACTATCTCTCTTTCGTTTATTATTTTCTCATCTCCGTTACATTGTCTGTTCCACAATCAATATCATTTTTATTGAATATGAGTGTGCTATGACAATAATGTGTTATTGTGACGAGGAAAGAAAATGACCCCGACTATAATCGCTTCCTCTTTCTGTGTGTAGCTGAAAAGACATTGGCTGCGTATTAAGATAATGAATGGTCGTTAAGCTGAGGAAGTAGCCAAAATTTATACCTCAACAATGACGACTTTCTACTAAAATTCTCATTATAAAAAATTTCGTTTATCAGAAACTAGCCGAATTCCATGTGAGCATTTTTGCACTTTCCCATTCAATTTTTTTCTTCAGATTTTAGATAAAATGCTGACTTTGCTCTATGATTTGTAAGTTGGGCTGGCAATATCAAAATGGGGCTGGTCTCTCGGATTAGCCTAAACTTGAACCTTACCCAGCATGATTGACTATTATCCATTGATTGATCACCATTATAGCAACTGACTTACAATGTTTGACCATGTACATACCGAGGGGAAACTATTCCTAAAAATGGAGTGTCCGAATTTGACTTTTCGTCATTTATGGAATAATTGCCGGGATGACCTACAATAGGTGAATTCCCGTCAGCGCTGTTAAGTTTATCAGCTGTGAGTTAAATTCGACCAAATCGAATCGGGCTAACACAAGAAGAGAAGGATGAAATTGCGGATGCGAGACCCGTAACACGACAATGAAAAACGGCATACCGGCCATGAATTAAATTAAATATTTAAACCCCGACCCTGAAAGTCAAATTGACTACTAGAAAATCGAGGAAATTTTTGCAAAGAATAAGTAGGCAAGAACAAAGCGAGGAAGAAGGATTACGAATGCAATCTCATTCAATATACCTTTTATGCTTCATACTTGAATAACTTCAACGACTTTTCTGACGTATCATGACTTAGATGACTTCCGGATGACTTTTGTCTTTCCGGAGTTCAGGTGACTTTTTGATAGGATGTGACCCAACTTTCCGGTGTAAGCTTTCCCTCTCGGTAAATCTGTATTTAATCACTTGTCAATCTTGATAATATCAAAAAGTGGCCCCTCGATATCAAAGGGCGAAACAAACCAATTTTCTGAGTGACTGCAAATTACTTTTCATACGAGCGAGTCTAGAAACGTTTTTTTCAACAAGGGGGAAGTGGTAACCTTGGGTGGACTTTTTGGGACAGGGACAGGCCGATGAAATTTTTCGAAGTAAGAAATGGAACAAAATTAAATTGAGTTTTAGAATTTTTACTTTTAATATTGGAATGTGGTGGAATCATCAAGGGAATTATTTGATTTTGTGGAAATAATTCGGAATAGAGTTTTTAGAATTTGGTGGAATTTTAGATTATTTGGAATTTAATAGTGAAAATGGAATGGTTGAGACAGAATTTCAGTCAGTGGTTACCCCCTCGGTATCTACGCATGCATTTACGTAAACCATTCAGCAATACAAATATCCAGCTAATCAAATAATGTGTTTCACTTAGCCCGCTTAGAGGGTATTTCAATGCTATCGTCCAATGAAGCAGTGAAACATGAATCTGAATGTGACAGCAACAATTTCTCATTGAACCAACACAAATCAATTAATCTACCAAATAATGATCTTATCTTCGTTTCGTTGGCACTGTGACCTATAGAGGGGAATGATTGGCAAAAGCTCTACGAACCCGGCCGAATCAATACAAAGCACTTGTATACATTATTTATATACAAAGTAATTAACAACATTTAATTTAGTTAAATTAATTTCCAATCTGTTACTGTTCCACGCAAAAGCTTTAATCATCAAAATTATTCCGTTGAAGGGAATTTGTCTCATCATCATACCCAAAAACTAATACAAATGTGTATGTGTGTGCTTTGCTAGCATCCCAGGGGATAAATATATTTACACAGTTGGAATAAGGGTTTGCATTATCATAAAGATGATTTAGTTCTGAATGAATTATGTTTCTATAACCAATATGGCTTAATCAAAATTGTAATTAAATTGCATGTTTAATCAATCGCGCATTAAGATAATTAGTAATATCACCATCATGATCAGTTTCAAGCTGTACGTATGCACATACCACTGTATTTATACATAAGTATACAAACACATGTAGACACACACCCACACATTACTTCCGCACTTACTTAATGGCAAGCTAAATGATTGGGAGAATCGTATGAACCGAAAAGAAAATTATAACTTCCATACATTCAATTAAACGATATGCGATAAATACAGAATTGACTTTATTGATATAATTAATGCGGTGTGTGCGAAGTAGAGCGAAGACCAGAAAAGACCGTAGCAGGCGCTGTGACAGAGCCCGTACGATCTTGTATACCTAGCTTACTTAACTCGACTATACTTACGTAGCCCTAGTATTGAAGCAATCCTAGTGTGGCCGTATACCTAGTAGATAGCTTGTATGAAACATTTCTGTTTGGTAAATGGCACATAGCATGATTCTAGCCAGCATTTAGATAAACCTTAAAAAGCTCATAGAATCGTAAAGTGGCGGATTTAACCTAGTTTGAGGTCTCGAATTCATTTTTTAACCGATTATTTCAAATGAAACAAAACTCATGAAAATCGAGTGAGGTTTTATTCGAAGAAAACACTTAGAGCCGAGTAACGGTCTCAATCCAAGTGCCGTTCTTTAAATTCGTTCAATCGACATCGTTTACGCTCTTCATTTATCATTCAAATGAAACCAAAATCAATGAAATTCGATGAAATTCACTCGATTTATTTGGAAAAACACTTGGGGCGCTACTTAACCTCACTCTAAGGCCTCTAGCTCACGATCCGACTTCAATGCATTTTTTTCCCTAGATTGGTATTGCCAGTATGTATGGTTTGCTACTACATCTCTTCCCACGGGTATTATTTCGCAGGTTTCTTCAAAAAACGCTAAATCACATAAATGGCCCCAGTTCATGGGCCGTCGTTACCTCACAATTATGACTACATTTCAGTGAAAAAATTATTGAAATCGGATTGGCATCTCTCCAAATACATTCCTCTTACCTTATTCCCTATTGCCCTGTTCGAACCAGTCGAATTGCGATTGTTGAGGAAAGGCATTTGACGCCCAATATAGCCCTCTGTACTTCGTACAGGACTAAAAATGAATTTAATGTTATATAACGGAGGGTTCAAAAACTATATGCCCATTCGAATTACACACACATTTTGTATCGATTTATGTTACAGCGTAACTAATTATAACATTTACGGACTGACGAAAATAATGGTTAGGTAAGCAATGAATCAAAACATTCGAGACCGATACTCTGTTCTGGTGAATTCTGATGGAGCGATTTTTAATCAATTGAAGTGGAATGGAAAATGTCTGAAAAGTAGTTGCATGCAAAATAATTGAAAAAAGATTGACACTGAGTTACTAAATGTGTCAACAATTATCATAGATGTTGTAATAGCTTAGGTTCCACATATTTTACATCATACGTCATCCCATCATCTTGCTTGTAATATGTATTTAAAAATGAATGAAACTTCCAAATGATGAACATTCAGCAAAAATCGTCAAACAAACCGTACAAATGTGCTCACTTTGCTAGTTATTGAAAATTAGCTTTGTTGACTCATTAGATAAGCGTAGCGACAATTCCAGCTGATTAAACAACAAAGTCAATATTGCTAAAATAAAACATTTGAACGGTTCTTTGAATGCGAACAATTCGTTCTTCTTTGTGAATGTCAGTTGCTGTTTCTATACAATAACGTAATGCAAGAGGGGGAGCTGGGTCCAAAGCTTGCATGGCACTACATCTGACAAGATAAATTTCACGTTACAAGGGGAGCAAATGGTCTGGACACTGAATATGTTGTCGTTACGTTATCTATGAACAGTCCTCAGTCTGCTTCACTTCGGTCGTTTTGTTGGTATAACTAATTTTCTAGAATTCTTAAACATCGAAGGTGTTGCAATTAAATTGAGATTTTAGTTTCTTCAACTGTTCCGTAAATCTTTAAGTACCTAAAGCGACGACAAGTTGAAAGAGACTTGATGTTGAAATGCTATTCTTTGAAAACATTGTGTCATATTTCTTGATTCTTTTCGCCTGAATGGGCAAAGTAACAAAAAAAAATGGCACGACAAAAAGTGAATGTTAATCGGGCGCATTGAAATCAATTTGAGCTACCGTGCGTATATATTCCAGGCTGCCCACTCCTCCTCAGTTTCTTTAATTTCTTTTATTTTTGAAAATTCCTCCTCAATCCTCCTCAATCTTCAAATTCTCCTTATTTTCATTTTTACTTTGATTCAAATAATGTGATTGAGCAGATCAGGAGCAAAAAATTGTAAAATTAAAATCTCCTCGCTTCGCACGCAATTCCAAATTCCTTCAAGCGGATACTTCAGTTTGAATGCCCTTTTCGTGGATGAGTAACTGGGGTTGATAAACATGAAAAATTCATGTTCCAAAAGTGAATTTTGGGTAGTGAAAAGACAAATTTTTCTCGTCAGTCTTCAAAGCTCAGAGCGCACTGATCCCAGTCGAACGTTAAATTTTAAATTAACCATTCATTGGTCTTCTTACAACTGCACCATCCATATCAATAAGTTATGTTCTTACAAAATTCAAGCAGCTCTGCGGCTCTTTTCGTCACTTTTATAGATGGGTAAGACCGCAATATCAGTGTCATTTGAAAGCTACTGTATGTGGCTTCACGACAAAAATAGCTTTACGCCGGCAGGTTAGTTGGATTAGTCAAGTCGATGGAATTCAAATGGGTTTTCGAATTTTAGCTAATCGAACAGTTGTTGTACACAGTTCTGTCGAACACAGTTTTATAACTAACTGTGTGGAGTAACAGACTTCGATGCATTAAAAGGTTTCATTTGCGGCTACCCTAATATTTTAACGAACTCTTCGAAAATATGATTCACATGATCACATCTCCCTGAGATTGCGGACTACCGAACTATTATGCAAGTTAGTTTACAAAAATTTGAAAAGCTTTAAAAAAGCCCGAACATTTTGAAGGCCTATTTTTTCTATTTGAAGCCCCTTAGTTCGTCCTTGTTTTGTTAACATAATTCAAACTTCTGAATTTCTCTTTATTTTTATTCTAAAACCTCCTCCATTCCTAAAAAAGGAGATCGATTTTTGGGTGGGCGGCCTGGTATTCTGAGCACAATCGTACAACGTTAATTTTTCCGCTTGCTTATTCTCTCGCCTTATTCTTTATTCTATGTTACGTGATGAAAGTGAGCTGTCTAGGTAGCATAATATAACCGCGGAAAACGTATTAATATCCGTAGTAGACAAAGCGGCAGAGATTCTCTATTCTATCGTCGTCGCGAGGCAAGGTAAAAGACTTTCTTATGAAAATGTAATTAATCTTGATCTTGTCATGTAATAATCTTGATCATTAATTTGTAAAATGACCTCTGCGACTACACAACCATAAATCATGCAAAGCTACCGGGGCCCGGTGTAATACAGAAATACACAAAATACACACAACGATTTATAATTTGTTTTGTTTCAATTTGATTTCTTTGTATTTTATTTGTCTTTAACCACAAACATTTTACTGTTAACTTGAGCGTAAATATCTCAATAAATGTACGGGCGCAATTTCCATTGTTTCATTCCACATTATTATTTAATTCCAAACAATAAATAACTTTCATGTTTCATCATCATCTCTTTTGCCTCGGTCGGTTTGTAGGTTGAGAGACTTTTTTTATTTATTATTTTCATTATTGATTTTTAATGCAAAAGAAAACGTATATCGCACAATGACAGCACAAACGATATTATCATCATCATAGGTCTTTGAACATATTATTATCATTATCAATATTTTTCTTACATTCAAACAAAAATCAGAGTCGACGAGCACAAGAAATTATTCAAGATTAATAATGGATGAGAGAGTGTGTGTATGTGAACGTAAACATTTGATTTTTGAGAAAGTTTCAGTTATATTGAAGATGAAATGGGACGCGTTGTTGATGGGTCTTTTTAGTAAATTAATTCCAAAAAAAAACAGTTTTTTTTATGTTATTTATTCATATTTTGATAAACAAATATATCAAGCAAACACACCGCAGAAAAAACACAATTTCTAGTCGTTATATATTGGATTTGTCCGCGAAACCGGTCACGTTTAATAATAAGTCAATTTTGTTACACGTTACGGTCTCGCGTATTCATTACGGCTCTGCGAATTACCCCAACTCGAGCGTACAGATTGTAATGTGCGTCAGCGTTAAAGTAGAGCAACTTCGTCTACGTTTATTCTAACTGGTCTGCGGGGTCAAATCATTTGACTCAAATGTCAAAATGTGAGAAATCGAAACTGAACATGCAATAACATCATCCAACGTGGAACGAAATCAGCAAACGTTCCGACATTACTTGAACCATCAGGTTGGGTAAGACCAGATGAAAAATGGCCTGATGGAATGAGCTTAATTCCTCGGGCGAAAGGTAGATCGTAGTTCGGTTCTATCGGATTTCACTTGTCGCGTTTGCACATTTGCATTACCGTATTTGAATCAAACATCACACCACGCCGGTCAAGCAAGCAGAAACAGCTAAAATCCAAAGTCTGGGGTCATTGGTAGCCTGGGTTTGAAATTCATCAAACAAGTAGCTTCAAGGACCTTGGCTCGCTAGCCAACCAGAGTGGAAATTGCGGCGAAGACGGTAACCATAGGATCAGCTCGTGGGCTTCCTGAAATGGCGACAAAACTCAAGAGTAGTATGCGACAAACGTATGACAGCAAAACTTAAGGGTAAAATCTACACGAGCTGCGCTCACATATGGTTCAAAATGCTGGACTATGTATGAGAAGTTTGGCAGAGATCTGACAACAGCAGAGATGAAAATGTGCCGCATGTCCCTTGGCGTCAAAAAGTTGGATC
>JANTFA010152328.1:0-11057 GCA_026413405.1 Phytosciara flavipes
CGGTTGATTATGATATATAAAATCCAAAATTAGTTTAATGATACAACAAGAAGTGTATACAGATAGTTTGTTCAAGTGAAATTTCATTGAGAGTAAAAGATGTTGTAAAAAGTTGAACGCCCACCCGACTTCCATTCTATCTAGATCGGTGATTCAGTTTCTCGGTCATCAAATGTTTTTATTTTTTTGTCAACAATTTTTTTCGAAATTTATGGACGATAGCCGAACAGACAGATAGACATTCAAAAGATTTACAATTGAAATTTATTTCTATTTTCAAAAATGGTGCATTCGAAAAGTCGTTAGAAATTCTTCGAAGTCTGTGGTCTCGATAAATTAGTTTTTATTTTGATTAAAATCTCTGCGATACTTAACTGAGCATTTATCAACCGGAACGGAACTATATTATAAATAGCCGCAATAAAAGCAACAGACACATTATGAATAATATTGCGGCCGATTCATAATTGTTAGTCTATTTTCACAGGTTTCACTTATGGATTTTTCGGTCTTATCCTTTCAAAAACGGCTGACTTATCGTGACACTATTCGGCAAATCTGCTACTTCGTTTGTACGAAATTCGGTCTTGTACTTCATTTGTTAAATAATAAATTTCTGTTTATAAGAACATGCCATGCCAAGTCAATGTTTCATTACGGCCGTCATTGTCGATAGCAGATGATTATACCGTTTTTGAAAGGTTTGACTCCTTGGTTTTGCTTTTATGAAAACCGTTGATTACATCATTGTGACCTGTGATTTGAAATTTAGCCGCTAGGATTTGTCTATTTGAAGTATTGGTAACTTGCTATGACAATTCGTAACTTTCAAGAACCACTCAACAATATGAATAGTGGTGGTACATTTTCACTACTTAATAACACTGTCTTTAATAACACGTTTTCCATACATTTTGGCGCGCAAGGGGGAGTGGGCTCTAACTGAAATTCTTAATTTCTAGAGTGCGCGATTTTTGAATAATCAGAGCGTTGATATGCGGCTGGGTATTTTTTAAAGAGAGCCGGGCTTCAATTTGAGAGGACTGCGCCGCACCACCTGGCCGTCGCGTCGGTCGACCTGCACTCCTCTTCCCTTCCAGTTTGGTCTTCAATATTCGGTGTTCGAATGTTACCATTTCACTTTCTCCTTTTTTCCTCGTAAAAATCCTTCTCCAAAATGTGGATTACAAAATGTTTTTGAAAGGTCGTGAGTGGTCCATGTCAATAATAGATGACACATCCAAAACGCGAAACGTATAGTTGGTATTTCGTAAGAGGAAAAAACAACTAGCCGGGTGAATCTGATGAGAATTAAATTAAAGAAATAAAATTTTTAATCAAATTATTTGCTGGTCGTAAATTTGTATGGCTAGCTCGAATTAAATGTTCAACATGATCGCGGAATTTTTAAAATAAAAACAACAAAAATTTGAAGGCCATATTGATGTAGAAATAAAGATAAGCAAGACCACTATAACGCACTATAACTAGGCGCCAGAAATGATTTTTTAACGAAAAATTTTAAGTTTATTTGTATGCGACATAGGAATGCAATGGCATTACATACATCAACATTTTATTGTTTATGAGAATTGTCGTGTCGAGGAGGTTCCTTATTTACATATTTATTCAGAATTCAGTTCTACAAATACAAAGTTTATAAGCTGAAGACAGTGAAGTGCTTTGATAAACTTGATATTTAATATTCTTGAAGTACTTAATTCAATTAGTTCCTTGTCAAGTGATTTGTTACTGTATGTGAAGAGGTATTAAGTTCGAGTAGTCACAGACGGCAAGCATTTTATCAGTGTTGCTTTCGGGCCTACTACTTGTTTCGATCAAAGTCTGTCCAATTAGTTGATTTCGAACCAACAATATAAAAGTACGTCAGTGCTTTTCTATTCGAACCAAACCACATGTACAAGGTGATGGAGTATGAGACATTTATGGCCTATACCACTCCCCCGTATGTGATAGCATGTCTGGTGATGAAGCGAGAAACGAAAGTTATGATTCGCTAGATGTGTACGTGCCTCTTGAGGCTACTTGTCTCTTTGCCACTGTCGCCATGGCGAATTTCTAATCTTGTACTTCAATTGTTTTGACGTGCACTTTACTATATAAAAAACCGCATTCACCAGAGCTTGTCATTTACTTTTGTCGTTGTTATTGATAGCATATTGTAGCCGTACGTGTCTGGTGAAGTTATAAGTCAAATCTGAGGTCGAACTTCCTTTAACCTTTTAAAAGTGGAAAATGTTTCGCGGTATGATCGTTTCAATCTTCAAAGTATAGTTTTTGATGCAAAATTTATTACTTCATTCGATTAAAAATACCTTTCATAAACTGCAGACGTATCGCGGTTATATTCGGCAAATCTGTTATTTCGTTTATTTGAAGTACATATTTGGTTTTGTTTGATTCTTTTACTTCATTTGTTAAAAGATAAATGTTTGTGTAAAAAGAATGATATGCCTAGTTCATTTCTTATAACGGTCATCATTTTCGATATCAGATGACTATTCCGTTTCTGAAAGGTTAGCACAGGAATTTTTGTTTACTTAACTTATGTCATTACTACAATAACAGATGGTTACCCGTTTCTGAAGGCAAAACATACTTCTTATAAAAGTGTTAGTTGTCCAAATTGTTGTGTTTATGAGTGTGGATACGGATACATCTCTCGCCTTCGGCATTGGATGTACCTCTACTACTAACTCGTCTGAACAAAAAGCAGTGACAATACTATTGCTTGTATTTGACTTTAGTAAATGGTAGAGGACAGAAAATAGTAATTTGTGCAACTGGGTGGCTTTTTTAGACACTTGTTGTACAGATCGCCACTCGATGCCGTAATACACGTCATGTTCATGTGCCAACAAAATTACTTATTGCCGTTATGCATATTTCACCAAAATGACAAGTAAAGTTTCTCATTCCTACACTAATTAAGAAACACTTTTTTTACTGATCGTCAGCGTAATCGTTAATTATGCAAATCATCTTTCATCTGTCTAAATAAATATTGCAAAAAATTGTATGTGGAAAACTTCGGGAAATAATACAAGCGGAAAAGCCGACGTAAACGCAAAACCCGTAATGACGCCAAACCGAAGCGATTAGCGTTAATTTTAGCACTTTGCCGTTTAGAAACATTTCTTTTGTTCGATTTTTGCGCTGTTTCACATCCAACAACCAAATGTGAAACTATTAAAATCCCGTCATCTTGTGTAATTATAACATTTTCTCGAAACAAGTTTTCAGAAGACAAAAAAAATTAAAGTCGATGTTTGTGTGTTGCATTGGACACGCAATTAATAATTAAAAGAATCAAAACATTCGCACAGCGACATAACACACAGCCAGCGTATATGTTGTTTCGTAATTACGGGACAATTTTATATAAAAAATTCAATTTTCTTCTTTCTTTCTGTTTCAGCCACCAATGATACCGAAAGTCAGCTTCGCTGGTGATTCGAGTAATTTTGATGAATATCCAGAAACGGATTGGCGGGCGGCCAGATCTTTAGACAAAATTGAATTGCAGCTGTTTGAAGATTTTTAATGTCTACTGAAGCCAAAATGGTTATTATATGGCAGAGAAATCATGTCATATAGTAGTCAATAGATACAGCGGCTTTTTGTTTTTATTTTAATTTTTTTTTTGCTTTTTAGTTTCGTCGTTGTTTTTCTTTCTATCTATCATTTGAGATAATTTCTTTTTTTCTTTTTGTTGATTCCTTTTTTTGTTGTTGTTCTGGTCGGAATGGATACGAAATGCAAATATTTTGTTAAAATGAGAATTTTTTTAATGATTGTTTTTTAATGACTTGAACATAATAATTTAAGCGATTTCTTGATGCCATTGTTAAAAAAGTTAAAATTAATTTAGCGGACCCGAAATTTGAAACCGGAATTCGATCATGCAGGAAATACAAAACGTTTAAACGAACATTTTAGTGTAAGTCTCCCGTTAAAGATTTAAAAAAGAATTTCATCGACGTCATTGATCCTCAATCAACCTCTTTATTTTTGCACTGCCTGAAATGAGTTCAAATGTCAGTAACCTGAATCCGAGCTTCCTTTTGTACCATCAAATAAATAGCATCGAGCGTCGACGCTTATTTTTTGATCCTGTTATTAGGGGGCAACCATTTTCTGGAACTGTTGGTATCGTTGGGACAGTTTTTTGGAAATGTCCATACAAAAAATGGAATTTCATTTAAAACACATTTTGACCAGTGTACCCTTCCAGGGAAGTACATCTGGTTCCTGAGAACCCTGTTACAAAATATTGGAATTTAATAATTTTAAGGACACGAAGTTGACCTGAAAATTTGGTGCTTCGTATTGTCCTAACACAGGAATATTTCTGTTTGATAAACACTTGAACATGTTTTTGTTGGTTGAAACACAGTCTAGTGGTGTCCTACCACTTTCCCACATATGTCAGCATGTTTGGTGATGAAGTGAATAGTAAAATTTTAGTTTTACTTGACTTATGATTGACATGTACATTTAGAATAGGTATAACTAACCTCTTGAAATTGCAGCAGAAAGAAAAGTGGTATTTGCATCTCTCAGATCAAAATAGTGGTAGGAAACATTCGTTTGAGTAAAATTCAGTTTCTTAGTCTTGACGATATTGAAAATAAATGTTCAGAGCCACAGGTAAATCTTTTCTTATTTGTTCTGTATTTCCAATAAAATATTTTTTATGAGTCAGACTTCTTGACTGTTACAAGTGATCTAGAACAAATGAACACCATTATTCTACAAAAAATTATTCGAATTAAACCATTGAACATTGAAGGCAGTGCACTTTACTTCGAATTATTAGCTCTTGAACCTTTCACAGAAGGGAAACGTCCACTATAATTATCGAGGCTGTTACTTCTAAGTTACTCCTGGTCAATGTAGTCGAATGTAAATCGATTACGTCATTATAATTAGCACACACAATTTCCCGTGAAACAAACACTCCTATCTTTGTGCAGAGAAATGATTATAACAGGTGGCGCTGAACTTTGTGGGACGAAAGCAACGCCATCTGTTTCATCAAATTCTCTGGTCTCGTGTCATTGTTTATTTTTTTGTCATTCTTAAAGGCTACGTCCTTTTTCCCTCTGACCATGCCTAAATTAATTGTTGAGCTGGTTGTTAAGTCAATAATGTTTAATGTTTATTATATTGTCGTTTTAGAGAAGCTTTATAAATATAGTACTTTGTGGCGGAATACATGTGTTGAGAGTGCGTAGAATTATTTTATGATTAGTATTACAAGAACGCAAAAAGAAAGTAGTAGTTGAGTCCGTTAATGTACTAGTAGCGCATAGCTATTTATTTGTAATGAATTTATATTTATACGAAAACTGTGA
This sequence comes from Phytosciara flavipes, assembly GCA_026413405.1. Lineage (NCBI taxonomy): Eukaryota > Metazoa > Arthropoda > Insecta > Diptera > Sciaridae > Phytosciara > Phytosciara flavipes. The sequence continues at coordinate 5,379 of JANTFA010152328.1, forward strand.
TAGGTTATGTTTTATATTGATAGGAAAATCTGTTAAATTATTGTTTCATAAAATAAAGATTTGATGCGCTATACTCATGGTTTGTAAACCGATAATGATTTATCGTTGCAATCTTAAAGTATCAAACATTTGTATTAAAGAATTTGAATTGTAACATTTAAAATAAATAAATAAATGAAATTGAATAAAAATATGGAAAACCTCATTTTTCTTTGATAGGGTCTCCACTCACCTACGCCAGATTAAGCTCTCCGTTTACTTGACAGTTTGTTGAAACAATTGCATTGGAAAGAGGTGGAGTTTTGATCCAACTGTCAAGTAAACGATTAGCTAGACGGCGAAGTGCGTTTACACTCAAAATGCATGGAAAGCTTTGTGCCGTACAAATTACACAATGTCATAAGGTAGGTGTGTACAAGCAGACGTGACGGTTCTATTAACTATGTATTAATTTCGACTCGATCTATGGATGTGTATGATTTTGGCTTCTAATTTGTCTTTTGGAAGAATTATAGGACAGATTGGACACAAAATCTTCCAAAAATTACATTTCACATAAGACTTTTCGGAAAATTTATTTTCTTTTTGTTCAGGTGATCAAATTGCATCATGACATTTCATCTGAATACTATTGGAGCTTAGAAGTTTAGAATAGCCCTATATCTCTCAAGCGAAAATATATCTAATTGCATCTTGACATAGATCGTTGAAAAGCTCGCGTCAAATCCTGAAACATGGGATACCTTTTGCCCCTTGGATCTTTTTGGTTGGGCCACCCACAAAGATCTGAAACTGATTAGTGGGTGTAATTACATTTTGAGTGATGGAAAGTAAACGTTTCGCTTCCTTTTTGATAAAAACGTTCTATGTTACTCGTTGGTAAATGGTCTTTTAAGCACACCATGGGTATTGTCGGCACTGTCACCACTGTCACACTCGGCCTGCGTCCTCTTTTCACAGTCTACATATCTATTACCCAAAATAGCTATTTTGCTGAGGGAACATTATCAAGTATCAGTGCTATGATGTAACGCAAAAACATGAACATCTTTTCTCTCATGTTCTTGCGTTACAAACTTTATGAATTATCCATAACTTGTGACTAGAGCACTGCGCCAGCCAGCCGAGGTATAGTTGGCGGCTGTGACACAGCCGAGAGGCTTCTGCGGCCGGCGAGTATGATTTTGGCAGCGGCTAGCCGGATCAGAAGGCTGAATTTACAAACCTGAAACTTGATGAAAATTTAATCCAAGAATGAAATCACAACCTATTTATCAGATGTTTGCTCTAGTTTTAATGCGAGCAACATCCAGATACAGATAGTAACAGCGGAGTCAAAGTATGCGGAATCATATAGGCTGAATTACACGTCATAGATGTAGATCAAAAGAATGAAGACGATTTGTATTCACACAGATAGAAATATTGGTCTCTAAATCTATTGAAGATTAACCGTACGTGACCGAACATTTTTTGGAATCAGAATTTAGTCCCTCAGGAACTACTCTCTTCATATGTCGAGTTGGCAAAAGTGAATTTTATTAGATGTGTCTAGATATAGTATGTTTAGAGAGTTTATATATTTATCCAAGAGAGATGACATATGTTCGAATGTTAAAGTTTAAAAATTGTCATGTACCCGAGACTTATAGTGCACCAGTCGAAAATTTTCACATTGAGACACTGCGTTGTAGATCCCGTCTCGTCGGGGTTTATTTCGAACCTTCGTTTCAGAGAAACAAATCCCTGTGGGATTAGAATACGTGCTTTAATCCCTGGCTGACCCTTAGAAATCGAGAGTAGTCCCACACGGATCTAAAAGTTTAGTCCGAAATTGTGTTGTCTTCAAAAAAGCAAGAAAGTTCCAAAACTGTTATCTGTCCCAAACGGATGATTTTAGGCAACCGTACGAACAAAATCATAGGTGTATACAACTTCTCAAGCTGGTGTATAAAATTACAAACCAAATTTCAAAAGGTTACAATATGCAATGTTTTTTACAACAAGTTAAGACACCCACGAAGACAGGTGGCGCACAAAATTGAAAACGCACTCATTAAATTTTCATTGCCTTCGTGATCATCTCAGAGGTGGCGTGGCCGGCCGGCGCAGTGCTCTACTTGACTACTTGTGACCGAATGGAAAGTTGTCAACCTGAGGCGAGGCCGAGGTTGAAAACACGTCGTATGCGCAAAACTTCAGTTAAAAGTGACAAGACTTTCTGTATTGTACCATTTATCACTCGGTTACATAAATAACCATTTCATCGATTTAATTTCTCAATAAAGTCGAAAAACCTGATTTGGATTGGGAATACAAACCACAAAGAATTTCCAATTCACATATTTTGTTTAGCAAATGATTATTGTATTCATGGTTTCGTACTTAATCGAATGCGCGTAGCAATCACATACTTAAAAAACTGAAAATCTAGTCCTTCGTTTGATACAGTAAATCATCTCCGACAAATTCAAACAGTAGTCGAAATTGCTGTTATCTCTTTAATTTCTTCGCTGTACAAAGTTTGTATAACTTGAGTAGGTTGAAGTTCGTTTTTCATGATAGTTTTCCACGATTGAAGAAACAATGAAAATTGCGACAGAGAAAAAATGATAGCTAAATTTTATCTTAAACTAAAAACATTTCTAGAGACCAAAGGAGCTAAAGAACGTTCAAGAGACACCGAAACTTCATTCCTAATGCCTGAATTTAAAATAGACAACGAATCCATCGACTTTCGCTTTCTTCTACAATAATTCGCTTTAAAATGTTACATCGAATGTGTAAAATAAAAGTGTGTTAGGGTCTGAAATTCTAGGCACCCGCGTACACATCCAGCATAATGCAATCATTTTATATTCGCAAAATGAAATCAAAGATCACCTATATGAATTAAAGTGCATCATTGAATAATTAGTCTTGATTGAAATTGGACCAAACCAAACATGATGTTCGCTTTAATTTAGTCGACACAGCGGAATGCATATAAAATTTACCATACCTTTCCACATCCACCATTCATAAATATGTCTAATCAAAGCAACGATTAAATTACTAAATTGTTGCAATAAAAATTAGCAACGGTAGAGAGACAAAATCTATTACGCAAATTAACAGAACAGAACAGTCTTTGAATTCATTCAGTTGATGTTGGGTTGTCCGTCGTACCATTGCTAACAGAGCCATTTTGTGTGTTAACATGAAGTGATAGAGGATTTTATATATATTTAACGGATACGGATTGGTTCGGATATTTGAACTCAATAGTGCTTTCTGATACTACCAGTCGAAATGGATTTTGATGCTGTTTTGCCCGATGTGGGGTCTTTCGGAGTTTATCAAAAGTTGATCATTACAATGCTGCTTCCTGCAGTTTTGCCGTGTGCCTTTCACGCCTACAGGTGAAAAGTGCTTCTTGAAGTGAGAAGTTTTATTTCAGAAACGGCTATTCATCTGTTATCGAAAGCTATAACGAAAATAACCAAAATTCTGGATTGAGTGTCTTTCATATAGCAAAATAAGTTTGTAGTTTAACAGATGAAGTAAAAGATTTCGTTTCAAATGTTGAACAATATTGTCATCAATAGAACTAACAGATTTATTGATGATAGGATGATTCGTCTGCCGTTTCTGAAAAGTTCAACAATTGCTAGATAAAAGGAAGTGTACAGAGGAATTAATTATTTTTATTCAACATTCAGTCAGTTGTTCATAGCATCTAGACAGCCGCATTGGTGTCGTCAGCCCGACTTAGAACCATGGGCCAATGACTATCCAGAAATAGTAAAAAATTTAAGGTTTGTGAAATGGGAAAACGATTTAAAGTGATGCACACAAAAATTGATTTCCCAAAGCATTCCCAAGGAGTTTCGAGACGGAGAATTCAAGTTTTCGGAATGCAAAATGTTGGCTCGAAACTACAGTGACATAGTACGTCATCTAAACTCGAAATCACCAGTGGACCTAATCCAATACGGATTCCAATACAATGATGATGTGGATTCGATGAATGAATCAAACTTAATTGATTGCACGTCCGGCTGGAATTACGACCGACAAATGTTTCCGAATACAATTGTGATGGAATGGGATTTGGTGTGTAGCAAAGACTTCTACACAACGATCGCTCTGGTTTTGTTTGGTGTTGGTGGTCTCATTGGGAACTATGTGTTTGGATATCTTCAAGACTATTGGGGTCGTCGACCATCATTTTTCGTTTACTTATTTTTAGAAATCGTTGCATGTGTACTGAGCTCATTTGCGTGGAACTTTCCTAGTTGGATGGTTTTTCGATTTATCGTTGGAATAACTGTACCAGCTATACTGGCTAGTCCCTATGTGTTGGGTACAGTTTCTATTCATCTGGAAAGACATTATGAAAAAAAATTCTTCCATTTTAGCTATCGAACTTGTCGGTCCCAATCATCGAGTGTTTTGCACAATCGTTTTGAATATCGCATATTCGTTGGGACTAGTTCTACTGTCAGGTGTAGTGTATCTAGTTCGTGATTGGCGCTTCCTATCATTGGCAGTGTCAGTGCCGTTGTTGCTACTATTTTCTTGTTTCTTTGTATTACCCGAATCACCCAGATGGTTGATAGCAACCGGAAATTACAAAAAGGCGGCTAAAGTTATGAAAACTATGGCTAAATTTAACCGAAAAACTATTCCAGACGACTACGAGGAAGTTCTTAGGAGTAAGATGAAAGGTAGTAGTGCCAGCGGAACAGTACCAGCAGATACAGTGCAATCGATTGGCATTTTGGACTTATTCAGAACGTAAGTTTTAAAACCTTTTATGAACGGATAGAAATATCATCTGTCATAGACAACGGCGAAAATTCTTTGGTTTTAGTTGGGTAGGATGGTTCTAATAAATTTGGCCCAATGCAGATTTTGCGTGACGCAGGTGTAATGCAGGTCAGGTTTATCTGAACCTAAAGTTGACCTCGCATTATAATTAAAGAATTTCAAGTTCAACCTGATTGAAACTGAACCAGAAATTTATGGTTCCAGATTCGATCGGAAATTTCAGGTTAGTTAAACCAGAGATTTTTAGAATCAGGGCCGTAGCTACATGAGGGAGAGGGTGAGCTGATCTCACCTTGAAAATGGCGAAAAACCGGTTTTTACCAGTTTTTATTTAATTTTCCCATACAAAAACTTTTTTACTGAAAGTGCCGCCCAGCTACGCTACTGTTTAGAATAAACCACCTGATGGCATGAACTGCCCTGAACTTGACTTGAATCTTCCGAACCAAAAATGGTAAATTTTGGGTTCAGCTTGAATAAGGTTAAACCTGACCTAGTTGGAATTGTATCTTGGCCGAGTGATTATCAAAAAATCATGAAAATAGCATGAAGCCATTTGTGTACAGTCCCTAAAATATTTGTTCTTAAGATTTCAAAGCCACCCTTTATACAACTAGGTATAATATGAGGGCTAAAACACTCATCATCACCTTCATTTGGTTTTCGAATACTTGCGTTTATGTGGGACTGTCGTATTATGCACCAGCTTTGGGTATGTTTTTTTCCTGCTTACATTGACGAAACTTTTTATTTCAAAAAAAAAAAATTCGAACCTCAAGGTGGAGATGAAATTTGGAATTTCTTCTTAGCTGGAGCTGTTGAATTCCCAACGTACATTTTCCTTTGGCCAGGCCTAATTTATATCGG
>JANTFA010152339.1:0-11057 GCA_026413405.1 Phytosciara flavipes
CAACTTAATTTTGTTTACTAAAAAAATGTGTAATTTACAAACCTGTACAGTGTCCCAGTCAGTTCATACTATTTACTATAGTCTAATCAATTTTTTAAACAATAAGGATATTATGGGGTGTTTGTACTACCAAACTGACGTACGGCAAAATGTCAAATCATCGACAAATCGATCTGTTCACAAAATGACGTCTGCAATTAGGGCAAGGGGGTATACCCGGGTAGTGGAAATTTTAAAAATGTGCAGACGTAATTTATGAACAATGTCTTTGAACAGAACTATCATTCGTCTCGCTTCGGTTTGATAAACGGGACGCACTCTTATGTTTTCGGAGTCCTTTTTTATTTTCCGAGTCACTTAATAATTGCCAATGTTCATACTAAACTGAATTTTACTATCAAATTTTGATGTTTGCTTTGTAAATTTTGATGTTTCGGACAGTGAAGCTACATTTTTATGGGCGTCAATCATTTTAAATCAGTTTCCATTTCAAAGTCATCAGTCGTCAAAATAAATCGTCGACTTAATTTGTTGTCGGTTACTTTTCTATACTTTTTTGCTTGATTTTATTTTGCTGTTTGCTTTAGAAATATTGGAATAAGACATTTCGATTTCTACGACAACCACACGCGAGAAGCTAGACAAACTAATGTCTCAAGGCCTTTTTCTATGTTATCCTAAACAAACTCCATTCAAACCACGGCAGCCTAACAGGCGGGCATGGAATTAATGTTTTCTTCCCGGTAGCTGAGTCAAAATTTCCCGGTGGCCAAAAAAGTAAATTTTACTTCCCGGTCATACACTTCCCGGTGGGTTTGTTCAGCAAAGGCTCTATTTCACGGTATCCAAATTTTTTTCAGAAAAATTTCCCGTTAGGCTAGGCTGAACTTTATTAAACTTTTGACACCTTTCGTTTCATTCTATTGAATCAATCTGATGATGCCATTGAGAGTTAATAGAAGCTTAACTATGCTGAAGAATTTCTTGGCATCAGCAAGCTATACATGATCAGGCTCTGAAATCTGCGTTTAGTGTTTCTAGCTTTAAATTTCCAATGCATACGTGGCAACGTATAAAAATTAAAAATCGAAATCCCTCCGCAAACGGTGGCATACATTGTCAACTGAGTAATACAAGAACAAATTCCGTCTACAATACTCCTGCGATTACTCGTGAATTATTCATAGTCAACAAAAAATCGTTTGCTTTACAAAATCAAATGAAATGAGCTCTTACTGTCATCGAAATCGAAATTTTTTATTTCAATCTACCAAAATCCTATTTCCCTGTCAGTCCCACGCCGTCTCCTTACATCAATTTTCATTCATTTGTTTTGTGGTCTGATTGTGTGTGTTTCGTTTACTTTTTACCTTCTTTTCTTATTCATTTTCTAATAACTTTTCCTAATCATCAAGAATTTACATCTGAAATATGGGAGCCGTATCGACATATTCTAGATAAATTGTGGGATTGAAAATGTATATAATGTCTCACTCAGACGTAAATTCTTGAATTCAGAAAAAAAAAATTGGTGTTGTCGAATCAATTGATAAAATTTTTTTTTTATATTTTGTGTTTTTTGTTCCTATTTTATTTCCAATTTTCCTGATTTTTATTTTGTTGGTGCGTGCGCAAAAATTTGTAGCAAGAAGGTGGACTTGGTGCTACTGAGTCAATGACCAGAGCTTTAATATCAGATGAATCCATAAGGGCTGGAAATGCTATGGGACCGGTTCAGCTTGGGTAGGTAGTTAATTTAGTGTTTTTTCTTTGTTCTGTTAGTTTGTCTACCTTGTCAGAAACGGTCGTAAGCCAATTCTTCATTACTTTTTAAAAATTGATAACAATTAACGAGAATACGACTGCACAAGGCAATATGAATTCAATTTAAGAGATTGGCATATAATGGTTTCAACTAAAAGAATACAAATCTTGATGAAATATATTTATTTTCTTCTTCTTTTTATATTTTTAAAATCTCAATTTCAAAGTTTTCTGGAAAAAACACAAGAACCTGAAGACTATCTACCATGGTCAGTAAACAAAACAAAAAAGTTTCATTGTTTTTCTTAACACATTTTTTGAATGAATCAAATCGAAAATTTTGTACAAAAAAACAATTTTATTTGTGTTAAATGTTGACATTTTTTCATTAAGCAAATTTTGTTTCATGGTTTTTTTTGGTTTGTGATTTTTCATTACTAGCTTTTTCCTGTTTACGTTTTTACAAATTTTTTATTTAATTTTTTTATTTTTATTTGTTTCGCTTGACAATTTTTAGTGATACCATTCGCCCATTATAAAAATTTATTTGTAAACTGTGTGTTTATCCCTTTCAGCCATTGTGTAGAACCAAAACGTCCTGCTTTGTTTTGTAAATTCATTTTTTCTTTAGAAAAGCCAAATTCGTTTTTTGTTTTTTGATTAATTTTGTTTCCACATTGTTAATACCATCGAGGTATATTGATTATGCGAAAAATTCATTGTCAATTTTATATGTGCATTTTTAAAAACATACGTAACTTTAAACTAAGTTATTTTAATGTCTTTCTCTCTCAGTCTATAAGCGAAAATATTTCCTTATCCAAAATCATGTCTGCCGTCTCTAAGACAAAACAACTGGAGTTGCGTGGAATCGTAAAAAAGGGGTCTTGAAAAGGCTCTACTTATTTGAAGCATTGTTGTTTTGCCTTGGAGGAAGGTATACTGTAGGAATATCCTTGTTCTAAAAAAATGGTCTGAGTACTTTTGCCATTTTCTCATCGAATGAAGGAATCAGAAAATTGTTCTCTAAATTATTCGATTCCAAGGACATTATGTAATCCATGACCTTGTCTCGTGACTAACAAAAGTCAAACCGAATGTCTCGGAAATGTTCAGTATTGTACCAGATAAGGTTCCATCGAATGAGTAACTACTGGCTAAAAATCCACCCCAACAATTTCATTATTACATTCCAAAAATTCCATTCTATTCCAAAATTTCCGCTAAAACTCCCTAATATCAAATATTCCACTTTAATTCCAAAAATTCCAATTTGATTACAAACATTCCAACTCAATTCTCAAAATTATGTCTTAAAAATTCATATAATTTCAAGAATTCCACTAAAAATTCCAAAAATCCAACGACTTGTTTCAAAAAGTGAACCAGTGGTTATCTCCACTCGGGTTTCAAGAAGGTAGAAGAAGAAGAAAAGTCTCTTTGATTCGGAGATATTTCAAGACCCGATTTCGTTCATCACGAGACAGGTCATGGAATTAGCCATATGTTGAACGATACCAACAAAATTCGTTATTTTTACCGTGTTGATAACAAAACCATTTTAAGAGCTTTGGCGGTTCACTGAAAATACATTTGGGAGTATACCACCAAATTCCTTTTTCAATTTTACGGTCAACTATTCCAAAATCCATTCAAAAACTTATTTTGGAATCAAAATTTAGGATTTCATACTTTTGGTTTTGCATCAGTTCGGTATGTTGTCAAACCGTGTGACAGTTTCCATTTTGTTTGAAACCAAGAACGGAGCGGGTCGGAGTCGTGTAACAATCCAACGTGCATTATACTTTAACTATAGTCCCTCAATCGAATATATCCCTTTTAGTAGCCGATGTTTTCATTAAGCCTCATCCTTCCACATTTTCATCTTTCGCATTTGGATCATTTTCTAATTAAAAATTATTTTATTACAATAACCAAAACCAAACAAATAGCTTCGTTGCTGGTGTTATTTTGCGAGAACGTTTACCAGCATTTGAACGAATGCTGTGGCGTGCATGCCGTGGTAACGTATTCCTTCGTCAAGCTCAAATTGAATCACCGTTGGAAGATCCATCGAACGTATGTTACGAAGCCCACCGGTTCTTTTTCGACAATTTTTCAAACATTTTTTTTTATTTCTTGTGAATTCGATTTTTATAGGGAGACAAGGTATTCAAGTCAGTGTTCATCATCTTCTTCCAAGGCGATCAATTGAAGACTCGTGTGAAGAAAATATGCGAAGGATTCCGTGCAACTTTGTATCCATGCCCAGAGGCTCCATCCGATCGTCGTGAAATGGCAATGGGTGTGATGACTCGCATCGAAGATTTGAATACTGTGCTAGGACAAACGCAAGACCATCGTCACCGTGTTTTAGTTGCAGCGGCTAAAAATCTGAAAAATTGGTTCGTCAAGGTGCGCAAGATCAAAGCCATTTATCACACGTTGAATCTGTTCAATTTGGATGTTACGCAAAAATGTTTGATCGCCGAGTGCTGGGTGCCAGTACTGGATATTGAAACCATCCAATTGGCTTTGCGCCGAGGAACGGTTAGTTGATTTGTGAAGATGAATGTGAATAATGTGTCTTGCTCATACACCCATCTCTCCACTTTGTAGGAACGTTCTGGTTCATCCGTACCGCCGATATTGAATCGAATGCAAACGTTTGAAAATCCACCAACTTACAACCGAACCAACAAATTTACCAAAGCGTTCCAAGTGTTGATCGATTCGTATGGCATAGCCAGCTACCGTGAAATGAATCCAGCTCCGTACACCATCATCACGTTCCCATTCTTGTTCTCTGTCATGTTCGGTGACTTAGGACACGGTGGTATTATGGCCGCATTTGGGTTGTGGATGATATTGAAGGAAAAGCCATTGGCTGCTAAGAAATCGGACAACGAAATTTGGAACATTTTCTTCGGCGGTCGCTACATCATCTTCTTGATGGGAGTGTTTTCCATGTACACCGGCTTCATATACAATGACATCTTCTCGAAATCTCTGAATATATTCGGCTCCAAATGGAAGGTTAATTACAACGCGTCGACCATTTCCGATAATAATGTGTTGCAATTGGATCCGAAGGGTGACGATTATCTACAGACACCCTATCCATTCGGCATGGATCCCGTTTGGCAGGTGGCGCCATTGAACAAAATCATTTTCCAGAATGCCTACAAAATGAAAATTTCCATCATTTTCGGTGTTATTCACATGATCTTCGGCGTTATGATGAGCTTGATGAACTATCGATATTTCAACGACAAAATTTCCGTGATCACCCAATTCATACCGCAAATCATTTTCCTTGTCTTCCTATTCTTTTACATGACATTGTTGATGTTCATTAAATGGGTTCGATATTCAGCGGCGAACGAAGGTCGATTCTCGGAATCTTGTGCTCCTTCCATTCTTATCACATTCATCAACATGGTACTGTTCAAGGCTCCAGATGAATCAAAGGAGGGTGCAGTCTGCAGTCCGTGGATGTTCGATGGACAGCAGTACATCCAAAAGATATTGGTGGTGTTAGCATTACTATGTGTACCATGGATGCTTCTCGCCAAACCTTTCCATATCATGAAAAGCCGGAAGGCAGCACTAGTAAGTTCATTTTGACTAACACATGGACCGCAATCGTTCCATACAATCATGTGATCGTTCTACTTGCAGCATCAACCAATTATGCCAGTGGAGAACGGTGATGCTGAAGGCGGTCTGAACCAGGAGAATCTAGCACAAGCTGAGCATGGCGGACACGGCGAACATGGTGAAGAAGAGGAAATGTCTGAGATTTTCATTCATCAAGGCATTCACACCATTGAATACGTGTTGGGCTCGGTGTCGCATACTGCATCATATCTGCGTTTGTGGGCCCTTTCCTTGGCTCATGCCCGTAAGTGAAGTTTTGATATTTCGATTTTCTTCTGCTAACTAAAATCTTTCCCCCCCCCCCAAATAGAACTGGCTGAGGTACTCTGGAACATGGTTCTGCAGAATGCATTGAAACAATCTGGCTGGATCGGCGGTGTCGCCTTGTGGGCAATTTTCGCTTTCTGGGGTGTACTTACCGTTGGCATTTTGGTATTGATGGAAGGATTGTCAGCATTTTTGCACACACTTCGTTTGCATTGGGTTGAATTCCAAAGTAAATTCTATTCGGGTCTCGGCTACGCCTTTACGCCATTTTCGTTTGACATTATATTGGAGCAGGGTTCGGCGGGTCCAGTCGATGGAAGCGATTAAATCAACCAGTGTGTGCGTTACCAAGGATTCCAATAATGGCATGAACCATGATATTACGATTTTAAGACAGTTATACTACTTGGTTTGCATATTATCCATCAACAAAATATCCTACAACTAAACCTACCACCAAATTCCTACATAAAAATTAATCGAAAAAAATTGAAAATGTTTCCTGTTTGTAGTTTAAATTCTAATTGTTGTTGCTGTTTGTTGTATGCTTCACAAGCGAGAACGCAATTGACATTGATTGTATTGTACTCAGCGTATTTAATGTTTCAAGTGTGTAGAAAAATTGTAGTTTAAATAAATCTATTTATCTCCTGGCACAGAAACCCATTTCGTTTTTACTACATCATCTTGCTGAGCTCATCATCGCCCCATACCGTGCTGACACATCTGCCAAGATAAACTTATATCACGACAAGGTTTCATTTATCTTCAGTTTTTGTTTGCTTCCATCGTTTTATTCGTTCCGAAATGCGCTGCGCATTCCATCACACAACTAAGAGTGCCGTCTCACTTTACATTTCTTCCATTCCACACTCCACTCCTCAAAAGAATAATTTAAAAGCAGAGACGTATACAACAGTGGTCTGCGCCTTATGACAAAATCAAAGCCCGTAATCTGGTCACTTATCATAAAAAGTTGTGTTCCTATTGTGGACGGTTGATGTTAAGCACTTTCGCTTGTCGCAACTCCCAGTATTTAACTTCCGTAAGAGCGACTTCTTCATTAACTCAGATAGCGTAGTGGTTAACTCGTCTGCTGTCCACTAAACGATTGAAGTTACTAGTGCGAGAGTTCGATTCCCAACTGTGGTAGAAAAAAAAAACAGATTGTCAGCCGTGAATACCAACCACAGCTGATTGAATTGTTTCGAGTCGGTGCTAGCTGGTGGAAAAAGCTTGCACACGGCTTGCCGGCAAAGATATTGTTGGCAGACGCTGATGGCATTCTACTCCTACTAATTTCGCTTCTTAGTACATAGATGGCACTCAACATCGATGTAACTTAATTTTGTCGCGCAGTTTACCACTGGCACAGTGACAACTTTAGGTAATAAAAGGATCTCAAAAAGTAGAACCACAGTCGGCAAAACTAGTGAATAAGTTCGATGGATAAATTGATAATGTGTGTCATGCGGGCGGAAGAGGTACGAAATATGATTAGGAATGTGTTAGAAAGAGATAAAAATAGCCGGATACAGGCTTCATTTATTACTAGGTCACCTGATTTCAAGAGTATAACGGCGGGATGAGATGTACTTACCAAATCATCTTAACGGCAAACGGCTGCAAAGGTGTGTCAATTCAAAATAAATTGAAAGACTCCGAAGCACCTTACTAAGGTGCCACCTTAGTAACAAGAATATTGAGTATGTCAAATATAAGCTAATACTAACACCATGACCTCGAAACAGTGTGAAAATTGAAGATTACATAACATTGTCGTGGTTCTCTTTGATATAATAAATATTCTATCGCTAGCCAAATCCATGTTAAAACAATGGAAGTAAAAGATTTTGCTTCTTTCGATGTAGACAAATGTTAAACAGTTGTTTGCATACGTTTGATGTGTTCCCGTCCTATACCTTTACATAATATTAAAAGAGAGACATGTGCGTCAATTGAGACCATTACTCACCACATGATCGGAAAAATTCAAATGACATGCAAATACGACCATATGTGTGTGCTTAAATTACTTCAAACATTAGATACACACATTTCGCATGAACCACAAAAATAACGACGATAGTTAGTTCAATAATATAAGAAAGAGTTTCTGCTACGACTTCATCGACATGCATAAATTGTGTATCATAATCGGCATTGCTGTTACATCAACAGTAAACGCACTAACATTTGACTGTCGATTCGTCAACGTTGTATGGATGGGAATTGGAATGAACTACCAATGCCAAACGAAGCCGTTCAACGTTGATTCTACACAATATTTAACAAACGCAACCGGTGTACATATGGAAAATAAAAATAATGTCGACGTAGCTGCCATACACATCTCCAACTGCACGGATCTCAATTACATTCCCAAAGGACTTTTAAGCATTTTCCCAAATCTAATTGCAATGTATTTGCATGGTTGTGGTATAGAGTCACTCAACGGAACGGAATTGAATGAGTATCCAACATTGAAGTTGTTCGCTTTAGAATTGAGTCCATTAGATCACGTTCCCGGTAATTTATTTGCACAGAATCCGGACGTGTTTTTCGTAAGCTTCAACGACAATAAAATCAATTCAACTGGACGGGATTTGCTTAGCAATTTGAACAAATTGTCGGAAATTTATTTCGAAAATAATGTTTGCATCGATGTTCATGCAAATACAGTTCAACAGGTTAATGAAGCCAAGGAGAAGTTAATACAGCAGTGTTCTTCAATTGCCAGCATAATGTCAAAGTCGGTTACATTACAAATTTTGCTACTGAGCGGTTTGGCTAGTTTTGGAAATTACTATCGGATCAATCATTGGTCATGAATTTGTTCGAAGAGTTGGTGCATTATTAAACTGGTTCGATTGTTGCGTGTAATGCGCACGAGCGCAATAACTAACTGCTACTGTCTAATGAAAGAATGCAGTTGGTGTTAGTTTTACTGGAGTTTCGAGAATGTAATTTTTATTGTTTTGTTATTTTAATTATTGAATTGCAACATTTTTGGTACTTGAAAGAAGACACCGTTAAAATTTTGAATAAAACTTTCTCACAAAAACTTCATAAAACTTTTCAAATCACAATATGCGGACGCTGACATAAAATCCTGAAAATCCATTATCATCAGAAAAAAATGTTTTAGAAAATATCAAGGAAAAAACTGGTCGATTCCTTGATAAAAAAGTCGAAAATCCTTAAAATTTACTGTTGTGTCAAAAATGACATTAGACAACTTTATATTACATGATGGTGTATGGTGACATAGTTGCACATCCGACCAAGATCAAAGGAAAATCTGGCTAGAATCTCTGTCACTCCGTTTGAATATAGCACGTAGGAAGAAGATTCTCTGTGCATGCGTATTATTAAAACGGTGAGCTAAACGGGGTGACTGCTAGTCCAGTTAGATGCGAACGAAAGGAAAATGAGAGAAAGAGAGAGATCATGGAAAGGAGACATCATGCCATGTTTTCCGGACCTACCCCTCCACCTGATATAGTATGTCATTTAAGAATGGCACCTTATCTTATAAAACTTATATCGTCATTTGATACATAGTAGAATGTAATGTTGTAAGATACGAAGTAATAGATTTTGTCACAAGCACCAGGCGATGTTTAGAAAAATTGTCGACTTAATAGGCAAAATTCACATGCTGTAGTATAGAATAGGGTGTTAGTTGTTGTCAAAAGCTTGAAGAAACGGCCAGAATATTAAAGGTAGCTGGCGCAGGTATTCAAATTCTTAGCTTATTTCCCATTGAATCTGTGTATATCAAGACAGAAGTTAGCAGAGTCACATTTATACACCTCAATTTTACGAAACGGTCATAGAACCCAAGCATAATTTATGCAATCGAACCTGCGCCTAAAAAATCATTCAGGAATTCAGATTGGTTTTCGAAAAAAGAGGCGAAACTTCCTCGTTTCGTTACTGTGTGGAGAAAAACTATAAAATTCACTCATTACCGCGGATAGACAGATAAGAAATGCAAGACCCATTGTTCAATTATTAAGAAAATACAATTTTTATTTGTCGATTAGCTGGCACATAAGTTTTTTACTAATTAACAACATGAAACTTGATTCCACTGTGATATTGCTGCCACTTGAAATTTAACATCTTCATTACATCAAAAAAATCTCTCTATCTATCTACATAATATAATATCTCGTAATACATGACAGCATATATGGACAGGGGAAGGAAATGCTTCACAAAACGAATGGATTACTTCAATTAAATGCCAACAATTCAAAATATTATAGAAAAATAAAATCAGATCAAGACACTTCAAAAAAAGGCTGCTAGGCAAATCCCATCCACTCGTCCAAATATTTCACAAAGCCTTTCGCATTTCCTTTCGGGTACGGTTTCAATTCAGTCACGTCCATTCCGTCCAATGTTGTGGCCAGAGTTTGCGGAACACAGTAGAACAAGTAGCCGTCGGTGGACAGTTTCTGTGCCAATTCCAATTGATGATTGTCCATCAATTTCTCGTTGACCACAACGATAAGCGGTTTTCCAGCATTCAACACTTCAATGCAACTGCCAGCGCCCGCATGACTGATTACCAAATCTGCCAACTTAACATCCGGCAATATTGTTGGCTTCAGAGCGTAAACTTCGATTTCAAATTCCTTAGACAATCGCTGAACTGCTTGATCATCAATTTTTCCCTGGCCAATTTGCATGGTGATTTTCTTACACTTGAATTTGTGGAATGATTGAATGACCTCTTCAGTCAATATCATTTGGATTAGGGCATCAAATTGGGTGGTACCGACGGTGATAAATATATTTTCGAATATCATTTTGCGGCAGAATGTAGAAGTGTAAAACGTAGTTTTGAGTTTCTTTTGTAAATATAAACACCAAGGCACACACAAACGATAATTTGACATAAATTGGAATTCAATTGACAAATGTCAAAGAACAAAAAATGGACTGGGAAATCGAGTGTAAGAGTGTCGATATTACCGACCAAATTTGAATTTCTGTTTTTCAATGTGAATCATTTGGAACAACAGATAAAACGACATGAGGTGAGGCTCGTATTCCAATTGCAATACTTCCTTCTTGTGGACTTTTCCATTTAAACTTTTCGTTACTCCTTCTGAACCTTGAATAAAAATCCTGTCCTGATCGAACCTCGAATTCCCGACTTCGAATCCCAAATTCATACCTTGATTGTGATATATGCTTTGCGTTTCAACAGGCCCGTAGCCAGGATGAATTGACAGGGGGGGCAATGCCCCAACGCAATATTTCGAAAAGTTAATAAGTCTTTTAAGGTAGTATTTCTCGCCGAAGGCGAAAATTTTTCCGTTTTCACTTGCATTGAATCTATTTTACTCATG
>JANTFA010152350.1:0-11054 GCA_026413405.1 Phytosciara flavipes
CATTCCAAATCAACCCGGCTGTTTTGTAGGACCTACACGGATTTTCGTAGGACCTACACAGACTCGTTTTCAGTGTACATTACACGAAACTGCTCTGCAACACTGCACCTTTAAATCATTCAATTTAAACTCATTCCTTGTTAGAGCTGCTTACAGCAATTTCGAAAGTCCCGTACGAAATCTCATTCGAACTATGGAAAAAATTCATCAAAATCAAGTGAAATGACTTGAGATCTAGCCACAAAGTACTAAAATGGCCATATTCTTAGGTCATTGAAAACTCACCACGGTGGTCATTACCTTTGAAACAATAAAAAATTCATGAAAATTGTATGACATTTACTCCATAAATCGACAAAGAAAACTTTACCTACATTCAACGGTCCAGTAGCTCGACTTAGACTCACTCTACAGGCTCTAACTCCTGAATCCGATATCGACAAACTTTTTTCTGTTGTAGCAAATACCTTGCTCTTGCATTTGCACCATAAACTCGGGAAAAAAGAACGACCATATCTCTGTATCGGGACGACCAATTTTGCTCATCTTCTAAATTAAACTGGCATTTGTAAATCGAAGAAAAAGTCTCATCTATCTGACTATTAGTTCCGTTTTATTCAAGTTAAACTGCTGACCCACCAAGGATTCGAATTTGTCGAGGTACAAACGTGAAAGTGAAAGCATAAGACCCCCATTTTTCCTACGGGTCTAACTAGCGATAAAAAGTTTCGGGAAAAAGTTTGTCATTCACAAATAGGTTTGCATAAAATGTTGCACGCAATACGATGCGAAATTTGGCGTCTCAAAAATCAGGGTTTGCATAAATCATTATCTTAAAATTTTAGTGGTTTATGAACATCTTGAAGCCATTCCAAAAACTTTCAACAATAAGTAGTACGCTAGTACCCCTTCTTCTACTAAATTTAACACATTTATCCCACAATGGGTATGCGAATGTCAAGAAAATTTTAAAGTTAAATAAAAAACGAAACACGTTTTTTCCATGTGGATGCCAATTTTAGCGTCACGCATCGTGTTCACAACGTGAACTTGACCATGATCATGACTGACACATAACATATTTGCAAAGAAGAAAAAACAACATTTCGTTCACTGATGAGAACTTTATATTTCAGTATGATAAAGATATTCAATATCTCTATTTACATTTAATTGAATAGGTAATTCTGATAATTGTTTTTATATTGTTCTAATTATATGTCGCTACTTACATAAATTAACAGAAAAGCGAAATTAACAGCGAACCGAGCGTTTATAACAACATCGCATTTTATGATAAATCATAAATGTATTCGAGCTTTAGGCTGATCAAAATCGAAATAGTTATTTTTGCGAAACAGTGCTGCGAAAAGTGAACTTTTCCATGAATGTTTGGGTAGATGATTAAAGCTAAACGGTAACTAATTATTTGGGGTTGGCGCAGTAAAGTAATTCAACCAAAAAGTTTCTGTTAATACCAACAATTTGGCTCGCGCGATTTACGGATACCTCTCACTATTTTTCGAAAACTCCCAACATTTTGGATGAAAATTGTAATTATTTAACATTTTCATTCAATATCAAGTGACTGAAGATGCAGTGCGAAACGTCACGTAGATGACTCGGATACGTTAATTAAGACACAAAAATCGAGCAAAGCAACCAACACTCAATTTAAAATCGAGCAAAGAGTTTCAAAGCTTAACATTGCTTTGGACAACAAATAATCTTAAATATACGATTCTAGACACAGATAGCCCTCCTATTTTGTGTTGGATCATTTCTACTGTAAAATATGGCACATGAAAGAAAAAATCTACCTCATGGTTGAAGAACAAAAGGAAAAGCTCAAACTCATTTTACAAAAACACTGAAATTGCAACCGGTCTGAACCGCTTCCTTCTCATCCATTGGTTTGTGTTGTCTGCTACGGTCTTTTCTGGCTAACTTTATTGTCATCAGCAAAAAATATTAATGCGAAACATTCATAAAAACGCAAACTAAAATTTGAAGAATATGATTTGTGGTCATCACACCGTAAAAGTGCGTGTCCATAATTTCTGCTACCAAATTTTAGAAATTGTTGAACTTTTTTTTGTGATGCTTCGCCTTAAGAGGGCTCAAGCGTTCAGTTATGAAATTTATTATGCTAAAATGTTAACCACCTGAGTTCCATCGAAGCAGAAACAATAATTTCAAGAAAGTTTGACAATAATTTGTTTATGAATATGTTGATCATTAGTTCAAATATATTAGCCACAGTGTGTGTGACGAAACGTGTACCTGATGAAAAACAAAAATGTTCGCATGTGAAAATTTATTGCCAAGATCACAACATTTCGTAAATCTTATGATCTTAGTTTTGGCAGTTAATTAAGCTTCAAATCAAGCATTTATCACATCGGTTTTTGTCTTTTGGTGTTGCGAATTTATCATAAATTATTGATGTACCTCTTATGGCGGAACCGTTTTTCCGTTAATTCGTGAGTAGTGTGTCTGAGCATAAAGCTCGGTCCCTCTTAACTATAAACTGAGCAATTGCTGCCGAAATTTCTGAGAATTCGAAAAAAATCAGCATCATTACAATAAGCTTCAATTAATATTAATAACAAAGTTTCCATACATCTCAATATCTCGCCATAACAATAGAAAAATTGTTTAATTTACGAGCATACAAAACCATAGAGTAAGCTTTAAATGCTTTGTAAACATAATAGACAACAACACACGTACGGTGAAAAGGGGGCCTGTTTGTTGTTCATATAATACTCTTAAATTGCTGTTTTGCAAATCAAAACAAATTCGAATCATTAACAAAATATAGGGTAAATCATCTGCGATTGTGATAAAAGAAAATGTTTTGCGGACCACTTGAACACAATCCTTAGATTTAAAACTTTCTTGGCTGAACAGTTCAATTAGTTTTACAGAGAAAAGATTTCTGTTAGTCGAACATAAGCTTGCGCAGCGAAATTTTCTTAAAATTTTAGAGTTTTCTATATCAGCACCATACTTGTCGATAATGGCGATGCCCATCACACATCACAATAACAATTTTGGCAAGAGGTGCATAAATATATATTAAGAGATTAAGAAACTCTTGGCTACAATATAATAGATCAGATAGAAAACGGGTTTGAAAAGATTGGATTAGTAGCGTTGGGTGCAAAGTTATGTAAATGACAAAAAACGGATTTTCACAGTTCCGCATCTAGCATACTCAGCACCTAGGACCACTCAAGTCTAGCACCTACTTTCTTTTACAAACGACACCTATGGTCGATAGGTATCAAAGCTACTTGATGTAGAAATGCAGCGCAGAGAAAAAAGGTTTACATACATCCAGTGCCCTGGACCATGGTTCAATTGATCTCGATGAAGATTTCAATTGAAAATCAGTTTTTGTGACAACATTTTGCTTTTTTAGTAAAAAATGCTTGGATTTGGCTCACTCTGCTCAGAAAAATTATTTTTTATTTCCAAAACTTCTCTTCCCTGGATACTGCATCGCAGGACCTTCAGAATATCGAAATCCAAAATTGGTCAAAAATTTCTGCCAAAAATATTTGAATTAGGCTTTGGGCCTCAGCGCTGCTAGTCGAACTTTTTTTTAACCCGTTCCTTATTGGATCTAGTGTATTGAAGCTAGCAGAGTCTATTAAAAATAAAGAACAATCGAAAATCCATTATCGACATGTTCGGCAGCTCCAAATATGCCGCTGATGCAGAAAACTCTAAAATTTTAAGAAAATTTCGCCGCGTGAGCTTTTTGTTCGACTAAGGAAAATTTCTCTCTTTTGAAATCTCAGTGGATAAGTAAACTTTTTTATTCGGTGTCACCCTGGAGTAAAATTAGTGTCCTAGGAGTCCTAGTAGACGTCTATAACTTTTCGCTATTTTCTGTAGCCATAATAATTCATAGAGAAGTGGTCACCTCTGGTTCTCTACACTATAAAAATGAATATTAAATTTCGCCCTGAACCCTGAACGCGTAAGTACAATAAATATGTTCGTGTATACAATTCCATCGTTACTGCTGCGGTTGATACACCAATATATAATGGACATTTCCTCTAGATTTCGTTTAAGAGTCGCTATTACATAATCGCAACCAAATTTGCTAAATAATGCCTTCACATTTGACCGTTTAGTATCATAGCTAATGCTGTGATGCTGTGATGAGATAATACACCAAACGTATACCATATAATATTGGACAGACCACATATAATAATAAATACGTGGAAAAAACGTTTCGCTTTAACCGAAAATAATTTATAGGACAAACAATGTGCATTTCATTCTCTTCATGTGGATTCGTTTATAAAAATTAAATTTAATTGACATAATTTTTTTTGTTGTAGTCGTGCACACAATTGCGAATTGATGGTTTCATTTTTCAAGGGCCTCACACATGTTCTGGAATAATGTTGTTCACATGGGTAAATTGGAGTTGTGATGACGTTTTGAATTAATGAACAAAACTGTAGATAAGGTTTTTTCAAAAAATTTACGTTTTTAGACCCGTGCTGAGTATACGAGTCTAACATGTCGAATTTAAATCACTGAGTAAGGTCAAACGGAAAGAAAGTCTAAAATCGAGTCAATGGCTCGTGATGTGTAAGCCGTTAGAGTGTTGCCTGAGTATAAATCGATTAAATTTCATGCAATTTGGGTAAACTTTTTTTTTGATTGAATGATAATGAAAACCGTGAAGCGTTAGAATTATTTTCGATGACCTAATAAAATGGCCGGCAGCTTCCATTTTTGATTTTATTGTTATTTGCCCATATCTCGAGAAAATTTCATCTGATTTTGGTGGATTTTTTTCAAAGTAGACTGCGTACGGTCCCAGTTGCTGTAAGCAATTTCAACAAGGCATAAGTTTAAAAGGAATGATCGAAAGATGTAGTGTTGTAGAATAGTTCTTGGATGTGTGCCTTTTATAGGCAACGACTTATAGCGCTTATAGCTCGCACACTACTCGTACGGGTCCTCGTTACGTTTTATCAGTTCTAAATCCAGCGAATTTTATTGAGGTACTAATATAGCCGTCGCTACATCTTGTAACAATTTGTAAAAGGACGAATTTGGCAAATGTAAAAATGATTCGGCATGAATTCTTTGTGTGTGCCAAATTCTACAGCAGCTAGTAAAGAGTACCAGATTCTTCGATGCCGAAAGTGCAATCTCATTACTTTGTATTAAAACTGATTCAATCCAAACGAATAGGCTTTATCTGAAGAACATTATCTTCTTGTTCAAAAGTAAGTCAAAATATTATGTTTGGCATTGTGTTGCGAGCGAAGTGTTGCATTTTTATCGAAATACTCACAGATGATCTGTCAAGTTTATGCGCAAGTGTGTACCCCATACAGCAATGTAAAAACGAAGAAAAATACCATACATGAACAGCAACAACAGCGAAATATCTATGTTTCTTAGAACGTTTATGCTTCTTATTTTTACATTCTTCAAACACAATTCTTATTACTCCTACATCCTCATTACAGTATGCAAGACTCGGAGCAAAGATGAAAATTCGCGTTTGCGTGTGCCTCGCCTCGAATCAATAAAATAACCAGTGAATGTGAGGCAACCGGCACGTTACGTTGCATTTATATATCGCCCATGTACGACTACGGAGCAAAAGCTTTGCGTTCGCACGAATGAAGTGGGGGTAACAAGCGAAAGTGTCTAAAATCTATCGTCCACAACAGATGAGTAGAAAGCTTTTCATGCCAAGTGACCAAATTACGAGAAAAATTGAGTAATTTTGGCTCGAGTCATCAAAATCTTAATAAGGAACTCGACCAAATTTTTCGGTATGCTTTTTAGCTGCGCAAATAACTATTTTTGAGATTTTTTTTAACGACCGGTTGCCTCATGTTGAAGCACAATACATAAGTAGATGCCTTGTAAATAGATCATTTACAGTATAAAAAAGGCCATTGCCTTCGGCTCGGACACCGTAACCTTGCACTAACATAACAGGCTATTCACATTGTAATCAGATGCCCTTTTGATGGTCATTTCTCCGACATCCATGTTCCGCTCTTCTTAAGCTGAAGACACACGAGCGATTTTGCGTAGATATGATCGAAAATTATGCTTCGTTTCCCATTGCTTAGTCTATGGAGTACAATAAAAATCGCAGCATAGTTGTCGATCTCAGCAACGCAAAACTGCTCGTAATCTTTGGCATTATATAACTTGGCTATATAACTCGCCTATCTATACTACTTGATGCACAATCTTTTACTCGTTTCAACATAACGTTTCACTACATGTTTCCATGATCTTGTACCTTGGCTATTAAACTTCAAACTGAAATATCTCGAGAACTGTAAGTATTTACTTAGAGCATGTTTGATTGAT
The DNA here is from genome assembly GCA_026413405.1 of Phytosciara flavipes. Classification (NCBI taxonomy): domain Eukaryota; kingdom Metazoa; phylum Arthropoda; class Insecta; order Diptera; family Sciaridae; genus Phytosciara; species Phytosciara flavipes. The sequence goes on from JANTFA010152350.1 coordinate 6,379, forward strand.
TCGAAAGTGGATCAGATAAGGTTCTATGAAGATTATTCTATGAAAAGTCGTACCGATTGCGCGTTATTTCAAAATCGAATTTCGTTCATCACGGAGATACGTACAATCAGATTAACCGGAAGTCACCGGTTTTGTTGTCGTAGCTTCCGATAACGGACGATGAGACCACTTGTAAGTGGGCTGGCCTATCAATCATTTAGGACTGAATTTTTTCTGAAGTAACGGTTGATTGAAAATGTTGATCCTCTTGGTTTCGTCTCTGTTAAATCGAAGGCTAAAGACTGTTGTGAGCATGCAACGGAAATATTCAAGCATGACGTTACCGTTTGATCCACAAGGCAAAGATGGGCTAATTTGCTTCACTGTCCAAAAGTGTTCCGTTAAATTTCGGTGGAAGATCAATTCTAGTGAAATTAATGTTAAGCGATTCAGATCAGGGAATTTCATACACGAAACATCTTTGCAGAATTCACCATTCAATCCTTAGTATGACATGCCTACTGTACGGATTCAAAATTGCATTACTTCAGCACACTGGAGCTTAATGGAAAAGTTTGAAGTTCGTAATATAAAGCTCGAGATGAATGAACAGAAATATGCAAAAGCGAACTGAACTGCAATGCACACAAACTGCATCAACACCGTATAGAACAAAATTCATTTTTGATATGACAGTCGAGTGTACTGACAATTCATTCCATTTTCAAGGTAACATTTTTGTTTGATCAACTGGTTTTTCGCTTGTGGATATTATCTGTAAATATTGAGGCCAACGAGCGAAATAATATTTGTGAAAAGAAAAAATTGGTGAACAGTACGATGTCGTGGTCCACAATTCTACTTTTCGGCGATTCAATAACAGAGGTTTTTAACTTAGCTAATTTTCCTATGCAAAATTGTTTTACTGTAGTGCAAATTACCGTTGTTTACATAGCAATCGTTCAGCTCACAAGGTCGTTGGGCAGCTCTGCTGGCAGATCGTTTTCAAAGGTACATCAATGCAAGAATGATATTTGTAGTGGCTCATTCTTAACCAAAGACAAAAAAAATGTTCTCAGAATGGCAGATGTAATTACCAGAGGATTTTCTGGATATAACACTCGATGGTGCAAACTTTTGCTGCCCGACATTTTAAACTCTATCAGTGCCAAGGACATTAGCTGTATGACCATTTTTCTGGGAGCGAATGACTGTTCGTTACCGACATCCGAACAACAACATGTACCTGTTGATGAATACCAACAAAATCTTGAAGCTATGATCAATATTTTAGAATGTCGTGGCATAGAGCGACAGAAAATTGTCTTTATTACGCCGCCAATATATTTTCACTCTCATTTTGTAGCTGCTAGCGCTGATGATGGTGATCCAATACCATTGCGTAGCGACGATCGTCCGGGAATTTACGCCAGGGCCATGGTCGAAATGGGCGAAAAGTTAAACGTATCGGTGGTAGATGCTTATTCTGCATTCGCCGCGGATGGACGTGGCGAGGAGTTGTTCTATGATGGCCTTCATTTTTCACCTGCCGGCTCGGAGCTTTTGTTCGATTTGGTGGTGAAAGAAATCGAACCTAGGGTACTAGCTTTTCGCGGTGAATCATCAGAGAGTGAAACGATAAACTATGCACGATGGAGGGATGTTGATGTTGGCAATTTGGAGGAGAGTCTGTTTCGTCGGACAATCGGGAAAAATTAAACGAAAACAATCAAAAATGTAGATATTCTAGCCCATTTCAGAGTTAATAAAGTTTATTGAGTTAATTGAGAGAAAGGAATTTTTCGTCCTGCTAGAGTGGCTGGTCTAAGGTGTTATTGATCTAGAGGAATGCAAGATTCGATATCGACGACAAGGGACTGAAAATCCACAAACTCACGACAGCGCGTGGCGTAAAGTCAAAGATAATTTTGATTGTAACAACGTGACTCAGGAAAACTTGGAAAATCCCGATGACTACAAAAGTCTAACAGGTTGGAATCGTTTAAGATTTTAACACTCATGGGTCAGCAGAACGAACTGTTCATTTCGGAAATAGATTTTTCTGACTTCACTCCTTCACTGCATCAAGGTTCAATTGCACTGTCCACTTACCTTCACAGATCGATTTCCCATTTTGTTAAAATATTGGAATTCCACACTGACCTTGACGATGCCCAACTATTCATTGGCTGCACAAGACAACAACAACAAGAGTTTCTTAACGAAAACCAAACGGCCGTTTGCCGTTTCATTTATTTCATGTGCTTGACAATATTTTAGTTCTGAATATTTTCAATTTCCTCGGGATTGTCAGTGTCGATTCTCGAAATTTTTCTGCCGAAGTGTTCCTCGATGTCTTGACAGATTTGCATTGTGGCTTCGGAGTCTATAAGATTGACGGCAATACCACATTTACCTGAATGTAACAAGGAGACCAATTGTGAATTCAAATTTCGAAGGGCACTGAACATTTTCACTGGTGAACTTTTGTGCGATGCGAGTGGGGCTTTTGCGCGGTGCAGAACCAAAGTCCATTCGAGTTGTACAAAAGTCCCAGATCAAGAATCAAAGGCGACTTACCGAAGCGACCCGTTCGACCGATCCTGTGCAGGTAGGTCTCACAATCCGCTTTTCCATTCATATCCACCGGCATATCGAAATTGACCACAATCGTCACCTGCTCAATGTCGATTCCGCGCGACAGCACATTGGTTGTGATTAGAACTTTTTCGAGAGACGCACGGAAACGATCCAAAACTGCAATTCGTTGCTCGACATTAAGTTCACCTTGAAATGAAAATTTTAAAATTAAATTTCCCACTGTTCGTTCAAATCAACACCGGCATTTCATTACCCGATAAAATTCCAACGGAATGTCCATCTTGGCTCATTTTGGAAGACAACCACATTGCAGTTTTCCGTGTCTGAAATAGTGAGAGAAAACCGGCATTCACACGGTCACATCCAATTTATGTGGCCCCAAATGTCTACCCACCTGACAAAAGATGATTGCCTGTCCGATACTGATGCCTCCGTAAATGTTTGTAATTGCCGCATATTTTGCCTCTTGGTTGGCACATCGCACGTAGTACTGTCGAATGTTGTCCAGTGACTCTTGTTCGCGTTTCAATCGGATAATTGTCGGTTTGGGTACAATCAATTCGGCGAAGGACATGACTTCTTGCTCATACGTGGCCGAGAAGAACATCATTTGACATGTGTTCGGTAGCTGCCTGCAAAAATGTTAAAGACCATTCGAAATGAGAAAATTGAAGGGCAACGAAAAACCGACTGGCCTGCGGAGTCTTACTTATGTATTCGAATGCACTGGTCCTGGTGGCCTTGCGTTGCAATCATAACGTCAGCCTCATCGAGGACAAAAACCGATATTTTTTTAATGTCGAAAACTTTAAACTTCAGGCCCCAATCCAAAATTTTTCCCGGCGTTCCAATGACAATATGCTCCGTCAATTTTCGATCTCTGGGCACTGCAATTAGAGTCAATCGGGTTTCGGGTTAAGTTTCACATGTGAGAAAAAATTAATTTCCCCTCCCACTAGTACCTTCTTCGCCGCGTACTGCAAATCTCAATTGGATGTCTTTTCGATGCTGCGACATTCGAGCAGCCACTTCACCCGTCTGTATAGCGAGTTCGTATGTAGGTGACAGACACACCACCTACACTCAGGGAACGTAAGTTTTAATTCCAAGGTCAAGTCAAAAATGCGAGCAATTACAAAACTCACCTGAACGTAATTTTTGCTGGTGTCAACACGGGACAACATTGCTAGCACAAAAGCTGCAGTCTTGCCGGTCCCAGACTGGCTTTGTGCGATCATATTCTGTGGAGGATTTGCAAGCAACATCGGCAATGCCGTTTCCTATAGCCGAAAGAGACAATTTTTGATATTCGAATTTCGATCAAGGCAAGACATTCAAATACTTGGATTTTCGAAGGTGCATTGAATCCCATATCGTACACTCCTCGCAGTAGATCTGGATGACTGAATCGAATGAGAAAATCAAATTAGAAAAACTGACTCAAAACAAAAAGAAGTATTTTACGACTTACAGTTTGAGAGCTTCGAATGTCTTGACCGAAAATAGTGGATTGTTCGGATCCTTTCGCTGCACTTCCAGGTCAGAGCTGTTTGTGTTGAGCTGCTTTCGAAAAATTTTCGATAACAAACTAGAGTCAGCCAAACTGTGAACAGAAGAACCAACAAATCGAAATGATCATTCTAAACCGTTAAACCGTTAGAGCAATTGCAAGAATCAACGAATAAACACGTTTACACATCGTACATGCTGTGACTACCATGCACCCATTATAGGTAGAACAATAGAATTGCCAACTCGATATTGCAACATGTTACGCTAAATTTAAATGCAACTTTGGCTTGGCGATGCCAATTTGGTAACAAAATAAAAACCAAATATCAGACTAACCTCGGTGTGTCGGTCTGCTCCTCCTCAGTCTTTCCATTGCCATTTCCGGTTGATTCTTTTTCAATGTCAAGTTTAGACACCTGCCGAACGATAAAACGAGGAAAGGACATTAAACAAAAGAAACCTTTTTTTTGTGAAGAGAGGTTATGCGACGGACTATAGGACAACGGGAACGAATATTTACCAAATTTGAGATTTCTTTTTCTTGGGACAGCGTCCCCCAACCAGATGGATCGGTTGCCATGATT